>JAQGAP010003165.1:0-13076 GCA_034697805.1 Orchesella bifasciata | reverse complement strand
TCGTCTACATTTGGTTTTTTATGTAATGAACTCACATCTTCTTCAACAGACAACATTTGTGGAGGAGTAATTATAGGCGACGAAGGCGTTCTGAAGTATAAAATGAACAAGCAGTACTGGAATAACGAATTGTGTGTCTGGCTATTACATGCACCAAACAGTAGGGGTATGACTGTAACACTTGCTAATAATGGTTTCGAAAGTTGTTGCGATTACCTCTTTGTCAACACAATCAATCCTCAAACTGGAGATTTAAACCTTAATCCTAGCAAAATTTCGTAAGAAAAAGTTATTGATAAATCAGTACGAGCACATTTCAGATAGTTATAGAAATTTTTTTATTACATATTATGCAGTCGAGATAACCCCATCAGAACCTTCCAAGAGGCCATGCTAGTCTTGGTATTTTTTTCCGATAGTTCAACTCGTGGGACGGGTTTCACTCTTCAGTTTTCTGGAAATGGCCACATTGCAAATACTGAGTACCGGTACATACTCCGCCATCGAAGAGCCAGTCTATATGGAAGTATTGAATTTCCAAGTTCTGATTTGGATGATGGGTTAACAGGAAAAAATAATATTTATGTAATTGCATCAAGTCCAACATTACGATCGAATGACGGGCCATCAATAACACCAGTAGCTATCGATTGGGCTGGAGGTGCATTCAGGAAGCAAAATTATTCGAACAATTATGATAAATTGACATTGTATGCTCCTGCGAGCTACTCTAGCGGGGGCTGGGCAGTTGAACAACAATTTCCCTCAAGAAATGACACTTTGTCCTTGTCTTATGAGGATATTGTAGGGACAATGTGTATTGTAGTACCCGAAAAGAAAAATGTTTTCCACTCGGATTACTCAGCATTTCTTGCCATTTACAAACCAAATAATGATGATGAAAATTACGAGAATGAAACCAGATTTCGTTTTGACTATTACCTCAAAAGTAAGTTTCAGTGCCTTTAACAGGTTTACCTTTAATTAACAATATTTCACTTATCAAAGTGCAAAGTATTTTGCAATAGGTTCTGGTTGTGGAGGCGTGATTGTGGAAGAGTACGGTTATATAAGCTACAAAGAAGAAACTCAGTATACAAATGGCGAAACTTGTAGCTGGTTAGTGGAGGTGCCACAAGCTGAAGCTATTCGATTTGAGCTTGAGAAAAATGGCCTGGAAGAATGCTGTGATTTCGTAGGCATCCTTTCTGTTGACGCAAATGGAGGACTGAATCGGTCTTCCATGTTAACGTAAGTTGGAACTGAAAATTCAGTCATCAATTCATCATTTTACGGATTTTATTATCACTTCTCAAAATCATCTAAATAATTCGCAGGGCTAACGCAACAACAGCTATTGTTGAAGGATCAGTGGCAGTTGTCATTTTCATGTCAGATACCTCTGTAACTGGGCTAGGGTTTCGTCTCCGGTTTACTGCGGAAACTCAAGCGAGCTTGGATCCTCCTCATAGATATCGTCTGATCCATTCTCACCAACAAACACACACGAGGTTTGCTTACGAGGTAGAGGCAAACGAGGTTGTTATAGTGGCTTTTAGTCCAGACGCTCATCGTCAAATCTATGACAGGTCCCAACTACGCCTGAATGTAACAGCCTTCCGACCTCAAATTGATGTGACTTGTCAATCAGACACTTTAACAGTTTATAACTCATTCTTTCTGAGATATGGCGAGTCCATGTATGATGTGGACCAATTTACAGCAAAGGATGTGGTGCGAGATCAAACATTCTTGCGACAAATGGCGAATCATACCTGCGCTCCATTTGTGAATAGCCAATTTAAACCTTGTGATCACTTATTAGCCTGTCATGATGCTCCGATTCGGAATAACTCAATCACTACTTATTATGATGCTTTCGTGGCTATTTACACTAGTGTAAATGTAACTGCGGATTTAAAATTCAGGGGATTTGTACTTGTCAATGATATCAAGTATGATTTAAATGAAAACACAACGGTTTCTGACTATGATATTAAGCAGTATGCTTTAAATGAAACTCACAGAATGGTTCCTGATTATGACGATTATGACCAAATTTGGTGACTACTAATATTAATAATAATAATTTTACATGAACTGATTTACAGATTTAAAAAAACATACTTAATACCATAAAAGCTTTTTTTTCTTTTACCTCCATTTTAAAATAATAAAAACGCTACAGTTCTATTCTTTGTTGAACATTTATACGTATGTTCGTCAATGCCAAATTGGCCTATGTATATATATATATGTATATATATTGTATATGTAGGCACTTGCGATATAAAAATGTTGTTATTCCATGAAACACTGCATCTTTGACGTAACTTATCGCCATTTATATGCGTACTAACAGGATATAATATTATGCAGGACTTATTTTATCAAGCAAATTAATATATGATTGAAGACAAAAAGATGAATAAAAGACGATGTAATCTATCTGCTAATTTGCTAATTGGTGATGATCCAGTCAGACTGTACATTAGCATTACTACGAGTAAGTCCTATAGTGGTTTGTGGTTTTTTATATTAATCATGTATGCATCAACCACGGTCTATGGTACTGTTAATTGATCTAACATTAACTTGCTCAACAGGAAATACATATAATCAGAGAGAAGTACCATAAAAGTTATCTTGTCCTCGATATAACCAAATCATTCATCTCCCAATGTCAAGTATTTCTGAGAATTTTCATGAACTTTATCACGATTAAGAAAAATCTACGTATAGCATGTCCATGATAAGATTTTGTATGAAAACACATGTGCATAAATAAATGTTTATTTTTCTCAATCCTTATCATTAATTTATTGCCTAAAGCAATTACTATGAATGCAAAGACGTCAACTAACTGCTTGCTATGCAGTTCTTGGTTCGCCTTAGCTGACAGGTTTTCCAGGTAATGATAAAAAAACTTCCTGCTGTTTATCAGAGTTTCATTTAAAATCCTGAACTCAAAAGATCTTTTTTTTCGCAATATCTTCTCATTGGAGAGTAATGGCGAATATCAACTTTGGTTTTGCACGATTCCAAACATCGAAGGATTACTGAAACTGGAACTGGAAAAAACGAAAGCGAGTTTTTATTTATCAAATGTAGCAAAATGCAATTCAAAATATTTTGTACACTGATATTCTTCGTAGTATTATTATGGTTCACATCCTGGGATTTTTCTGAGAGTACAATTGCTCAGAAACATTTGAAAAAGAAGAGAAGGTAATAGATAATGCGAGCTATAAATGCATATTTATTGCTGTAAATTGTTTGACGTTCTGAAATATGGTTACATTTCTGTTTGGATTGTCCACATTTCGTTGTTCTTTCAATAATAGCATCAAAGATGCTTTCCCCAAAGATGAGATGGGAGAAACACGAGCGATTAATTATGTCCGGTATAAGGTTGGCTGTAGATTTTTCACTAATATGAGTATCCAGAAATAATAATAATTAATGTGGGAAATCTATAAAAACATTACAATCTTCAATTCATGGATAATACTAGATTTTTTCATTGGAAGACTCCATGAAAAGTGCAAAGGGAAAGTTGGCAGAGCTATCCAATCAAAATGAACGGATGGAAGAATCCTTGCGTGAACAAACGACCATGTTGAAAACAATGGCCGAGGAGTTCACTGGCATTGAAAAACAACTTTCTGCTCATGGAAGCATTTTGAGTGACTATGAAAAAATGTGTAAATCTTAAATTCAACTCAAAAAATCCCATCAGCTTCATGAATTCAAGATTTAGAATATAATATTATGCAAACTACTCCTTTCACATTTTCGTTTTTAGCAAGCAACAACGAGTCATTGTTCGTTTCTTCCAGTGAGTATAACACAACATCAATGCTTAAAATCAATTGGTTTTTATAAATGAACTTTAAAAAAATCTGTAACTGTAACTCTGATTCCAAATGTAGATCAAACATGTGGTGGCGTGCTTGTTGGAGAGTCCGGGTTCATAAGGTTCACTTATTCATTTTCAAACAGTAAAAACCTATCTGATTGTGTGTGGATCGTACAAGCAAACAAACGTTCCCTCGTCAAAGTCTCAATTTATGTATGAAACTTTTTGCTTTCATGTTTTGAAATCCTGTTAATAAAAATTGATAAAAAACCACCATTTTACAGCCTACCTTCAGAACTGTCTCTTCGTTGTACAACGACTACACTTATGTGTTGGAACTTACTAAACCAGATGCCACCGGAAGCAGCTCTAGCTCACAGCTTCCAACACCAAAAATAACCAAGTATGTGAAGAAAATGAACTATGCTTTATTGGAATACTTTCTCTGGCTTGACTTGACAATGGAATAATTACTAAAAGATTACAGAGACATATGCACTATGTATTTTCTGGTCCAACCATATTCATCGTGACCTCTCTCCTGGGTACCATTGACCTTCACCTTCAGTTTGAAGGGGTGGGCAAGCGTGTAGAAAAAGACACATTTTTTACTCACGAGACAATACGTGTCAGTCACACAGGCAACTTTAATAGCAGTCAAATGGAAACCTGGAACAGATCGCTTAACGAAAGCACCCAGTACAAATTGCATGTCACAACTATTGCTCTGTCCAATTTTTCTTCAAAAGTTCACCTCCAAGCCGTAGTTGAAAATGGGGAATGTTCCAATGACGAGTCATTCATTGTTATCAGTGACGTGATGGACAGCAGTGCATCAGTAACAGAGTATGATTCATTAATATTATAGTATTCTATCGCTTTACTTCTCTAAAAAGTCATAGGTAGGGCAAATACATAATTTCTTTATAGCTGCTGCAGAGCCAACTGCAGAGGACGGAGCTCACTAATAAATTATGATAACCCTTTCTTCATCCTTATTACCAAAAAGTTCCAGCAGCCATTCAATTTTAATTTAACCTGGGAAGCAGGTAACTTTGATTAAAACAGTGGGGATTTCAGGTTACAAAACGTGCATTATGCATTTAAAATACTATGAACATTTTGTTAATGCAGATTCTGTGTATCCATCTTTAAACAACAGTAAGTTTATCTGATTGACAGCCAATTGTATATTCCAACTAACATTATTTGGCGTTGGAAAATATTATTCAACTATAAAAATGAATACTCATACATTTTAATAAAGGAACGGGATTAGTAACAAAGTGTGGGGAGATTCTCGGGGGGCCAAGTGGAACAATAAGATACAAATCCGGCTTATCTTACGATAATAACCGAAGATGTGTTTGGGTGATTACACAACCTCGTCCAAGGTCTTACATCACTATCAGTTTAAATACGGCCGGAATATCAGATACGGATGATCACTTGTACATGATGCAACTAACAGATGCAAATGGGGAAGAAATACCTAATGGTCCGAACATTACAAGGTTACAATAATTACAACTATTCTTTTAGATGCAAAAAAAACCATTTTAATTACATTTATCATCTTCCAGACTACGATACGGAACGTATACATCTCGTAGCCGAGAAGTTTATATTATCTTCTACGCTGATTTTGCAATGTCTGGAACTGGATTTTCTTTGTCGTGGAGGTCCGCAGGAGAGTTAATTAAAACTGAAAGTGATGTGACTACGCAATTTGCCCACTTCAAAAGTGATAGAGGATCTGCTACGAGCGTTTGGAGATTGGCGGCTGTTAGCAGTAATTTATATCAAGTTTTCATTTTCACACCTACACTTCCGGCTACGTATACCGAAGGACTGCAGCTTCAGCTCAATCAAACAAGTCCAGTTGTTGATGGAAGTGAATGCATTCAAAACGAACTGACATTTTTTACTCCGGTGAACGGATTATTATCCAAGACTGTTGTGTTAGTTGTTTTTACATGCTCCCAAGAATTTTATTTCATCAGGAAAATGTAAAAATCTAAACAATTAACTTTACCTCTCAATTCGGAACAGAAATTGCAACACCTCTGGAGAAGCAGTTATTGAAAATGCAGATGGAATGGTAATTGCTGTGATGAAATCTCAAAATGCAAGCTTGGAAGTGGCAATGGATTTCGCTTGGAGTCTTGGTTTGCATAATCAATTTAATTGCATGAATTTATATGCGGACGAAAACTTTTATGCAAATAAAATGAATCTTTTATTTGTTGAATGTAGTCCCACAAATGGAAAACAGAACAAACGTTGTGTTACAAGGTAATCGTAAAGACTACTTCGTTAGTGAAATTACTACTACATAACTTAAACTATGAATAAGAATGTATCTATGAATCAGATGGCAAGTGTGGGGGAGTAATCACGGGGAACAAAGGAGAAGTTAATTATAAAGTCGGCACACGCTACTTTCGATATGAACGTTGTATGTGGATTCTAACCGCACCCAATAGCACACACATCACCTTCAAGCTAGAGAAATCAGGATTTGCAAGCTCATTAGATTATATCCTAGTGACTTCCATTGACCCAGGAACCGGAACATTACGCAATGACACTGTAAAAATTAAGTACGTGTGACATGTTAAAATGTAGTGTTTTGCAAATTAATCTCCTCAAATGGATGCTGATGCTTATCATATGTCGATGATTTGCTACTATTCCAGCTCAGATAACAGAAGCAAAACATTGAACGGGTCCACGATAGTCATCGTATTTCGTTCTGATGCAACATATTATTATTACAGTACTCAGACTGGCTTTTCCCTTAAATTTTTAGCACGTGGCTATGAATCTCATCCTGAGTACCGATACAAACTTCGTCACATTTCTAATTTAAATGGAAATATAGAATATGGTAATGAAAGTGCAGGTGACAATGAAATATATGTCATAGGATCAAGTTTCACGCTTAGATTGGACGGTCCTTTGTCAACTCCAATAGCCGTAGATTGGAAGGAAAGTTTATTCCGAAAGGCAAATGAATCTTGCAAATACGATTCCTTAGTGTTTTACGAACCCACCCTTTTCAGCAGTGGTGGATGGCTTAGAAAAGCACAGTTTCCTAATCAGATTGCATCAGAATCATGTCAAGATGCCATCAGCATACCAGAAAGACAAAATATCCTTAGTCCAACTTGCTCTGCATTCCTTGCCATTTACAAACCCGTGCCTAACCCCTTAAGTTATGGAAATGGGACACAAAAACGGTTTCGATTTGACTACCATGCAGCAGGTTAGTAAATTTTTTGTTTTTTTTTCGTTCATCAACCTCCCCAAATTTAAAATAAAACAGAAGTTTTTTTTACAATACTTCAGTTACTACAAGTCAATCGACCTCTAATATACAACCATCGTGTGGTTATGTCATTCGACAAGATTCCGGTGAAATCAGCTATAGAGAAAACAGTATATATTCTAATAACCGAATTTGTACCTGGAGAATTGAAATCCCGAACGCGGAAAGCATTGCTTTCTATCTTAATAAGACTGGCCTAGAGGCGTGCTGTGATTTTGTGACTGTCTACCCAGAAAATGGTTTGAATGGTGTGCGTTTATCGTAAGTTCAAAACTGCATACAAAGTTGAAGTGCAAATATTGGTTTCACTAAAAGCTCAAAAATAAGTATTTTTTTCAATATCCTGCAGGTCGACAAATAGAACAGCTTTCATCCGAGGTCCAAACGCAATAGTAAACTTCACAACTGACACGTCCACAGTTGGGTACGGGTTCCGCCTTCTATTCGAAAACAACCCAGATGTGAATACTCCAGGTATCTTTAACAGTGTCAAGAAAATACTACAAAATTCTAGATATTAACTCAATCTTCTTCCTGCTCGTTTGTGGAGTACCAATTATGTCACTCATTTGCTGGTAAAAGGGGTACTGTACGAATTGACCAATTAGAGTATTGGGTACCGTAACATATGCTACGAGCAATATCTCAATCATTATATGTATATGTATATACAAACAAATGAGCCTTCGTTAATGTAATTTCCAGGAAGTCCATGCGGCGGAGTGCTTGTTGGCGAGTCGGGGGCAATAAAGTTTTCCCAACCTGCATCCATGAATACGAGGCTCCAATCAAGTTGCGTGTGGACCATCAGAACAAACAACAGAGCTACCATTAAAGTTTCAACGCATGTAAATACGCCAAATAAAATACTCTGTCCCAAACTGACTCTGCTCTAAACCACTTTTATATTGTATGCATTACAGCCCAAGCTTCAAACCATTCCTTTGCCATATAGCGGCAATACATATGTGTTGGAAATATTAAAATCAAATTCCACAGGAAACAGCAGTACGAACTCGAGCTCCACACAAACCCAAGTAACAAAGTATGTAAACAGGAATTAAATTCAGGACTCCTCTCACTGCCTATATATAACTAACTTAAATCATGAATGAAATGAAGGTTGCAGAAAAGCAGAGAGTATTTGTTTGCTGGTCCAACCATATTCGTTGTGACATCACTTGTCACTGATTCTGACATCAACTTTCAACTCCAATTTGAAGGGACGGGAGAGCTGGTACAAAACGACACATTTTTCATGCACAAAGCTCTGCTTGCTAACTCCGGTAGTTTGAATAGTAGCCAACTGGGAACATGGAAAACGCCGATTTTGGAGGAGTCGGATGATAATACCAACTACACTTTAGATTTTACTACAATAGTTGTCTCCAACTTTTCCGCTAAGGCTTACCTTGAAGCTGCAGTCGAAAATGGAAGTTGTTCCAATGGAGAGTCATTCATTGTCATAACTGATGTGATGGAAAACAGTACTGCCGTGACAGAGTATGAAATTTATCTTTACTGTAGTTTTTGCCTTCCAAGACACTTCTATATCTTTACTATTGACATGAAGGCATTTTTCTCCAATTCGCAGCTGCTGCCTAACTAGCTGTGAAGGAAATAGCTCGCTCATAAGTTATGATAGTCCCTTCGTGATTCTAATTACGAAGCCGTTTCAGCAGACATTCAATTTTAACTTAACCTGGGAGGCAGGTAAGGGCGATAGATTAACATAATGATTCCACGAGCAGCTTCGAATATAATATGAAAGGACAAAAACCTTTAATACTGTTTCTTTCAAATGCAGAGACTGCATATCCATCAATAAACAACAGTAAGTTTATAAAGAAATAGTTTACAGAATATATTATGTGCATTAATGGACGTGCAAAATCAAAATCGTTGAAAATTAAAAGGAACAGGCCTGCTCAGGACGTGTAGTGAGATTCTGGGAGGACCTACTGGTGCAATTAAGTTCAAAACTGATGTTTTGTACGAGCCAAATCAAAGATGCATTTGGGCTATCGTTCCGCAGCCCATTCAAAGAGCAACTATAATCATTAACGTTACTTCAATCGGAATATATGATTCAGATGATCACTTGTACATGATGCAACTAGTTGATGCTAATGGAGAGGAGCTACCGAATGCACCAAACTTGACAAAGTTTATAAAATATGATAAATCTCATAATTACCATTTTCAATATAAAAATACTTAAACAACCGTTTTAACTCTAGACTGGTGCGATATCAAACATACGAAGCACGAAGTCGAGAAGTTTACATTATTTTCTACTCCGACTCTTCATCGCAGGGAACAGCATTTTCTTTGACATGGAGTTTGGCAGGCGAAGTTATCAAGCCGTCAAATTATATAACTCCGCAGTTTACATTTATTCACAGCAATAATGGTTCAGCAACAAGAGTATTAACCAGGCCCCATTTCACCCGCAGCAATAGTTTCTACCAAGTCTTCATTTTCACACCGGTTATTCCCCCAACGTATAAATATGGATTGCATTTGCAGCTCAATGAAACATTGCAAAGGGCTGGTGAAAGTAATTGCACTCGTACAGGACTCCAGATCTTTGCTCCCGTCGAGAGTCGATTTGCCAAAGCTGAACCGTATGTTTTAGCCATTTTAATCATTTTCTTGGTAGAAAGTAACTAATAAAGTCTTTCATGTACACTCATTTCATTCATAGAAAGTGTGATAATTCCTCTGAAGCAATTATTGAGGATGCTGATGGAATGGCAGTGATTGTAATGAGCTCCCAGCATAATGTCAGCTTTGAAGAACCATTAGAATTCAAGTGGAAATATGGTAAAACAGTAATGACTAATCTATTTACTTGTGAAACGGCCAGATGAACTACTTTTGAGATTTTATATTTGACTATACGCAGAATTTGAAAACGAAAACAATACGGATCTGATAATTGATGGTAAAGTTTTTGCAAAAAAAAGTTGGAAATTTATGGATAGCCTCTAGAGTTAGTCGGCAGAAGAAAACTATTTTTATGTGTTGCTATTTCAGATGACAAGTGCGGAGGTGTGATCACCTTAACCAGTGATCACCAGAACGGCATCCTTAAATACAAACAGGGCAAAGAATATTTTCGAGATGAGCGATGCGTTTGGTTACTACACTCACCTAACAGTACTAGCATCAGTTTAAAGCTGTTAGATGATAGCTTTGAGAGCTGCTGCGACTACATTCTGACTACTACAATCGATCCCACAAATGGAACTTTAAGGAATAATACATTTCAAATAAAGTACTGCAAATTAAGACATTCTTTCTAATCACCATTTTGCAATTAGCTGTTATTTTGGCTCTGATATTTTGATTCGCAATTTTACAGGCGAGCAAACAGAACCGCAACATTCAGAGATCCAATGGTGGTTATCGAATTTCATTCAGACGGATCTCTTCATGGCGCAGGTTTCGCCCTGGGCTTCTCAGCACGTGGCGTAACTACATATGACTATGATATCAAACTGCATCATGCCTCCAACCCAAATGGAACATTTGAGTTTCCATTTTCAGATGAAAATGACACTGCTACAGCAGGACGAGAGATGATATATGTGGTGGCATCAAGCATCGTTACCGAGAATGATTTTAATAAGAACCCTAGAACTCCATTAGCCATAGACTGGGGTGGAGGCGTGTTTCGAAAAGCGAATGATTCATGCAGCTATGATTCACTGACACTGTTCGAACCAAAATATACTGACTGGTTCCCGAAGGACATGTTTCCCAATCGAAATGACTCATCATGCCCCGAACATGTTACTTTACCTGAGAAAAGGGATATCTTTAGTTCGTTATATCCAGCATTTCTTGCAATCTACAAACCCTTGTCTCCTGTACATGCAAATCCTAATGTATCCTCAACTTTTCATTTTGACTATCATCTAATAGGTTCGTTTTAACTTTCACTTTAAAACAAACATGATAAACTCAAGTCTTAATAATAATAACCACTCCGATAGAGATAAGCTACTCCTGTGGTGGCACATTGAAGGATGAGTATGGAGTAATCAGCTATAAAGAAAGTGCTGCTTACAACAACAGCGAAATTTGTAGTTGGCAAGTTGAGGTACCCGATGCGGAAGGAATAACTTTCCATTTGGAAAGAAGCGGGTTTGAAAAATGTTTGTGATCATGTATATATTTTTTAATTGTAATTTATTTATAATTTAATTATTAAAGCGTAAATTATTATGTTATTAGGCTGTGATTATGTAACAATCAGTTCAGTGGAAACTCCAGCTGTTAAATTAACGTAAGTGGGTAATGCTCATAAAATTACATCCCCAAAATCATCATCTCCCCATTCATTTTAATTTTTATACAACAGTCCTACTAATGGAATCGCTACAGTTAGGGGATCAAAGGCAAATGTAACATTTTTGTCCGATGGTTCCGTGACAGGAGCTGGCTTTCGTCTTCGCTTCGAAAACAGTACTGATGTCTTTGTAGAAGGTAGAACTGCTCATTATGTTGGACTTGCCCTGATCCGTGGAATTCAGTCAATATAATTTTAATTGAAACTCTGTTTTATGGAATTAGATGAAAACTGTGGAGGCATAATTATCGGAGAGACAGGCGTACTGAATTACAAACTCCGAAAATTTTATCCAAACAATGAGCGTTGCGTGTGGATATTGCAATCACCTAATAGCAGGAATATAACCTTGGAATTGATTGAGGATGGTTTTGAGGCTTGTTGCGATTTCCTTCATGTGAATACAATTGATCCAACCAATGGAACTTTAAGGAACGATACAGTACCAATCACGTAGGCGAACATAGTTCAATTAACAAGCAAACGCAACAATTTCCCAAATATGAACTTATCTAATTGTTTCTGTTTTTGGGTTTTTTTTAGCCGTGCGAACAGTACAAGGACATTTGACGAGTCGTTGTTGGTCATTGTATTCCGTTCAGGTTAGCTTTTGGAACTATTTCCTGAATAATTATCACTGATAATTTATCAGATCCATGTCATTTGTTATCATAAAAATTTCAGATGGTGGAACTCGAGGCCGTGGATTTTCCCTTAAATTCTCAGCAGGTGGAAACAATCCAAGCCCTGAGTACAGTTACAAACTTCGTCACATGTCTGATTCGCATGGCACGGTCACCTATCCCAGTTCAGATTGGGGTGATGATGAAGAGTCGACAAATAATGAAATATTTATATTAGCTTCCAGTTTGAATATAAGAGATGGAGATGCTCTATTTACATCAATGATAAATTGGGATTCGGGAATATTTCAAAAGAGCAACGATTCTTGTAAATATGGTTCAATATCGTTTTATACAACACAATATTTCAGTGGCTGGCTAGAAAGACCACGACTTCCAACTGTCAATGCCAAGTCGACATGCTCAAATGTCATCAATGAACCAGCTAGGAGAAATTTTTTAAACACTGAATATTCATCATTTCTCGCTATTTATAAACCAATTTCCGTTGCACAAGGGCAAGAAAGAACTACGAATTTTAGTTTCACCTACGAAGAGGGTATAGCTATTACTACGCATTTTTCAGCAATTTGTATACACTATTATTTGTTTCATTTAGAGTTTATCTTGTCTATTGTTATAATTTGTTTTTCTTTCCGTAGGAAACAAGTGCGGGGGCGTATATGTTGGGAACTCTGGCGAGATAACTTACAAGGAAAACATGCGATACGATTCAGCTGAGAAATGCATTTGGTTAATTGAAGTCCCTCAAGCTGAAACAATTTTCTTCAGTTTGGAGACACGGGGGTTCGAAGGTCAGTATATATTTGAAGGTACATTGCTGATTGTATTGCAATTGATTGATTGATTGCAATTGATATCCTTGCAGATTGCTGCGATTATGTA
>JAQGAP010003164.1:0-13076 GCA_034697805.1 Orchesella bifasciata | reverse complement strand
CTATCATGTCATGTAGCCTTTGTTTTTTTACGTGTGAAGCATAAATCCAACATTTAAGATGCAACGCGATACGTTACGATGCAAAAAACGAAATGAAAATTAATCCTTAATCGATATATCTCTTCTAGTTCCCTACTTTTGAGCAACTTAGAAAGGATGGCTAGAAACTTTGAGACTGAAACTATGTTTCACTTGCTGTTATTTCGGGAAATCCATCAGAACTGGAACTTAACCGTTTTAAGAAACTGCGGGATGAAAATTATTGTAGCAAATTTTCTCACCATTCATTGAATATTATAATGTATTATTATGAATGTTAAATGATTTTGGCGTAATAAGCCCAATTATGAATCCAAATATGATATAAAACTTTAAAAATCCGTACCGGAACTACAAGCAATTACTTTATTTGGTTTACACTCGTTAATTTGCATAGCCAGAAGGCTTTACTTCTACAAAAAAATCATAACATATTTGTGCTTCGTTTACTTTTAAATTTTTAGTTATAAATTCTAGTAAAAAATATTTTTTATTACACAAATTTTGAAGAGAATGCATATGCATACATACAACAATCAGCAAATCTTCGGTTTGAGCAACACTCAATGAGTTTACAACCATATAAAAATTATAACCTATTATTGACGGTTTTGGATTTCAAAATCTACCTTGTTTGATCCCAAAACGTATATTGCATTGCATCAGTATTTAAGATTCCTAGGTAACCGTTTGTTAACAATTTGGCAAATTATTTGACAAAACCAACAGTTTTAGTACTACGAACGATTATATTCCTATCACCCAGTTGGCTGATGAAGACAATCAATCCCGATAGTTTCAACTGACTTTAGCCTTCATTTTGGAAAGCATGAGTGAATCTCCAGTCCATTTTTACTCTAATTTATACTAGTCGTAAATTAGATTTGTAAGTTACACATTTAACTTGCCAAACTAAGAATACGAATTCAAATAGCTACTTTTACTTTCGCATGCTGGAGAATGAGGGGTCTGTTACTCCAACTTACTACTACACTAACATAATTCCAATGTTTCCAGAATTCAATGTCGTGATGCGATCGATAATAGCTCGAATCACATATACATGGCATCGCCGAATAACAGGAGCCTTCAACATTTTCAACTTCCCACACCTGTAACTAATTTTTCATTCATGTATGCATTTTTTGAATGAATTGCCATTGTTATCATTGCATTAAAGTCGCTTTACTTCTTATTGGTAAAGGTGTAGCAGTTCAAAATTGTATTTGCACTCTTACTGCTGGTACTGGTATTATCTTCACAAGAGTCTCTTGACAAGATGAGTAATACCACTTTTGTCCTGATATATATTCGTATACAAGCGATACATTTCACATGATACGGGAGCTACCTAATCGTTAAACAGTTTTAATTTTTCTATTTCTAAACATTGTAATCATTTTTATAGTAATTGGAGATACTTTCAACCTTTAGTTCACATTTAAAGTATCTTAACTATTACTCGTGCTAATTGAAAAAGGCATTAATGCTATCTGCTACGTATTATTCCACACTGGGCTCAAAGCTAACGTGATTTTCTCCGACATATGCATGACCAAAATCACAAAAACTCCCCGAAATATCGTGAGCATCGTGCATAAAACGTGAATATCTCAAATCAATTCATAATCTCCCAATTAAAAATCTCACTCATTATCAAGTTTTCTTGAAATAATTTCGACGGGATTTCAAAAGATTCGAAATATATTTGAATGTAAATTGAATTGGGACGTCATCAGAGATCACGATTTCACTCTCATTAACCTAAGTCGAGTTAAAAATGTGTATTCAAAACAGAAACTGAAAGCTCCAGATGACTGACGTAACATTTCTTCTCGGATATTTGCCCCTCCTGATGCTTTCTTTGCTGATGAAATAACCTGCAACACGATACGATTCCATGTTCCTCAAGGTGAATAACTGAAATGTGAAGAGGAACAGATTTAGTTAAATAACTTGTGTTCTTTGCATACTTTCTCAGTTATTGGAAATTGTGTACCGAATGAATACCCAAAAATCATACAAAACTGAAGCAAAAGTACTTGCTCAAAATGTATAAATATATTCACCTCGATGTTGTAAGTTCATTTGAGTTGAATCTGACAAAACTCATATTATTTCGGCCGTCTCCCAATAATATCCAGTTGATACCGGGTAAGGTTTCGCTGCAGGAAGACACAAAAAGTAATATATACTTTGATATGACAAGTACTTTTACAACATAAAATCAATTTCTAGTTATACTTAAGGACAAACATTAACATAATATTTACTTACTCCTTGAGTTTTATCTTTTCACCTTATTTTTAAAAACTGGATATTGCCTTTTCACTTTACCTTTTGATCGAACGCAACACAGCGCACCGGACGAAAGGAACTGATCTATTTGCCACGAAATACTTGTTAAAACTGCTTGCTTTTTAGTTATTACAATTTTGGCGAAAACGCCCCTTTCTCTCCGACGGGAAAAATGTTTAGAGTAATGTATGGCATCCAAAAGAGAAGATATGCTTGAGCTGGACTATGCAAGGAAGCAAGTGGGTGGAAAATGACAAAGAATATTGTTTGTATGAAAGGAGAGTTTGTTGTCTATATTACATATTCATACTGAAGTTGCAAACTCAACAGGATACCAGTGTGATCTGTAACTCCCCTTCTCAGACCTAACCGCTGTAATAAAACTGCTTCCAAAGCATAACAACTCAAAAACTGTGTTTTAGGCATTTAAATCCAGGCAACTTCATACCATTCACTAGACAAAGCTCCTTTCAACCAAACTATGTAACAAACCTGTTGTAAGTATACCTTCCAATGTGGTTTTGCTACGTCTTCTTCTACTTGAGCTGGAGTTGTGCTTGAGTAGCTGACTCTGAATATATGGGTTACAAAATCTATTTTATTTTAGGTACGGGTTCTCCACTTGCAGACACTTTCAAGTAGCAAATGATACTTTGAACTAGCTGCATTGACAAAATATGTGCTCTTCAATGTGATTTGATACTGACCGGAGATGTTGAGTGTACATATTTAGGCAATTACGTTAGGAGACAGAAATTTACGATTTACTCTGCAATATATGCATTTATTGCTTTTCTTACAAGCACTTGCAGAGTGGACATAAAATACACTAGTTTTGAAGGCGAATAAACAAAGGAAGAAAGAGTCGCTTTGGGTTCGTCTCTAATCTCTTTGCAGCTCAAAAAGGTCACACTTTTTATGAGGAAAATGGGTTTATGAAAAAATGAGTTTAATGACAGGAGAGATAGGGTAGTATGCACCGAACAGATGCTATTAAATCTCTTAAAAAGTTTTGTTTTCACATTTCTAAATCATCATGATTTAAATGTTTAAACAGCAGGTGCCTGGCTGCAAAAAATGTGAAGTCCACCTCTTTACACTCTCTTCAAAGCAATGGAGCGAGTCAAAGTCTCCGTTCAACGGAAGGAAGGAGTTAACCGTGAGATTCTTCTTGTTTGTCGCAAGCAAAGTAAAGTGGCTTCCATAATTTATACAATCAGAATAAATAATTACACAACAACTTACCTATTTTGAATACAATTACGTTGTTACAACCCTATTCGCACCTCCTTCCATTGCAACTAATTCTCATTGAATTTGGCTTTGACACCATAACCTCTACTGCAAAGGGACAAAATTAAATCTTTGTTACATTTAAATTATGGAAAAATTATGAGCCAAACTCTTAATTAAATTGTCCTCTCAGCGTGGTGCTTGCAAACCTTCAAATTTCAGATCATCAGTGGCTTCCACCTACCAAATTGTCACACTCATCATCTCACTAACTTATAATTATGTATGATGAGAAGGTGGGGGAGATATTGGTTGTAATTTTGATAACAAGACATTTTCCAACTGATTTACAACCAGCGCGGATGTCATGTAGGCACCACACATGGTGATTGAATCTATGCAAATGCCAACGATTGCGACCTTGAATAAATCGTTCGTCGATACCTGCTTGCATTCACTCAAATTGTTATGCAGAAAGCTGCAGCAAGCAACATCGTCTCACTTCAATATCAATATCAAGTGTATTTCCATTCATTTTATTAAAGTTTACCTTGCTACTAATTAGGCACTCTCAAATATTCTCATCATCAAAAACATGTTTCTTGGGTTTGGCTAGAAAAGTATTTTACAACGTTTACCGTTACCTCAAAAGTCAACCAGACCAATAAAAATTATCAAATATTATGTTAGACTCATAATAATTTCAGTAAATAACTTTGTTCCTTTGTCCAGCCCATTCCTCAGTTTATAATTGTTTTGAATTCTACTTCCTCGTCTTCTCTTTCATGATGATTGTGAACTGCGGTGTCATTTGTAGTCTTTGTTTCTCATGCGTGATGCATAAATCTATCAGTAAGATCGTTACGATGCGAAAATGAAATGTAAAATCCATTTTCAGAGTGCAGGAGCACTAGAACAAAAAGCGAGTGCACAAAAATTGCATTGAAGCGCCTACATCAATGGGCTCATGTAACTTTTCTTGTCTACCTTCTTGATGCTAAGTTGTTCAACAGAATGAATATGATTGACGACTGAATGACGGAGCGAAAAGCAGTTTTGTCTGGTGTGGTTTCATTGTAACTTCTCCACCTCAAGAAAAAAGTGCATTGAGCTCGTTATTGACAACTTACGAAGCTAAATTTAGGATGATTAGAATTCTCAATTTCCAAAGATTTTTTGGCGATAACGAAAAACTTGTGTGATGAAATGAAGGAGTATGATGAAATGGTCTTGCTGAGAGCATTAAAATGGTCATGAACAAGCGCTCTGTGGGGCGGTCATAAAATGGAGAGATGGACAGACATGTGGTGACCCTGTATTCCAAGCAATCTTCCTTGTTAATCAGTCACCATAAACTGTAATCAGACACGTTTTTCTCGAAGCTTACGTACAATGCTCAAGATGCAAATGTAACAGATTGAGGTTGACTGGTTGAGGGACGATAGAGATGCGTGCTATATTCTATAGTGTACAGCGATACAAACCATTTCCTATATTTTTATTGGAGAAGTTCAACTTGTACAGCGTTATGGAAATATTTTTCTGATGAGTATATAAGCGAGGTGGGTCCTTCCAACTATTATCATTCACTCTTTCCAACTCTCTTAACAAACTCATACAAAACCTCTGTGATTTATCACAATCCCCCAAACCACATTCAACATGCAGGTAAGCTTTATATTTCTGACAAAATAGAGTAAGAATTGATTTTCTTTTAAATGGACGAGTTGAGTACTAAATCCTGGGGATTTTTACAGGTCGTTGCCGCTCTTTTTGCACTTGTTGCTGTCGCTAACGCTGGACTCTTGGCTGCCCCAGCCCCAGCTATCTACGCCGCACCAGCTCCAGTCGCTTATGCTACTCCAGTAAGACGGAAAAACGATTCGAAAATTTACCATTTCCTTTTAAGGAAAAAATATTCATGATTGCTTTTTTACTTTTCCAACTTAAAAGGTCCTCCGCGCTGCCCCCGTCGCTGTTGCTGCTCCACTCGCCGTCCCAGCTTACCGTTCCGTTGTTGCTGCCCCAGTAAGAACAAATTCGAAAGCCAATATATTTAAGTTTAGGTTTTCTATTGCTTATGCTAACCACCACGATTTTTGAAATTTCAGGTTCTCCGTGCTGCCCCCGTTGCCGTAGCTCACCCAGTCGCTTACGGACATGGTCCAGTTGTCGCCGGACCAGTCGCTTACGGAGGTGTTGCCTACGGAGGACCACTCCTCGGTTAAACAATTTAACTGATTTCAATAAAGCTGCGAACCCACCCAAATTTAAATTATGAAAACCCCCAAAATTTTATTTTTTAAACTGGAACGATAACGACCATCAAAAAAATGAATACCAGAAAAATAAAAAGAATGATTAGAATCCTCTAATTTATCCCAGACTAAATATCTAAATCGTTAATTAACAACTTTTGTGCTTATTTAAAACTTCTTAATATTATGACATTGCACATAATTCGTACCCACCATTCGTAATTTACTTCTGGACAACTGATAAACTGTTTGGCAAACAAGAAAACTGTAATTCTGAATCTGCAGTCATGTACAATGCTCAATCATGTACAATTGTCATGTCAATATCTTAGTTAGTCAACTGGTAAGATGACTGGTGCAAACTGTAATTCATTTCATTTTGTTTTTCTCGTGTCGCCCCGAAATCAAACCAGTACAAGGAATTCATTTATCTACAGTTTGTGTGATTTTTAATGTGTTTTGATTCGATTATGGCATAAATTTCATAGAGCTCTACAAATATTCATGCAAAAACTCATACGAGAGATTCAAATAATTTGTGTAACAAAGATCATTTTGAATCGTGAAGTGGTAAGAAAAAAAATTCAAACTATCAATTCAACGTTATGTTTATTAACGTCCTCAAACATGCATGAAATCAGTTCTCGCATCACCTGGAGTATGATACAGAGTGCATGTATGAACAGAAAACATCAAAATTCTTGCTAGATCGCTACATGAGATTGTTCATGCTCTTGGCTTTTATGCAAATTTGACCATGCAGAATATGCCAATGTCTTCATGTAATCATGAAGAATGATGGTAATATAAATGATGAACCCTTCCATTCTTACGAATAAAAGCATTGCAACCAATGCATGCGAAGTTGACATAAAGAATAAAAGCGTTGATTGAGCATCATCATTTGCTGTTTTGCAATCTCCGATCAACATTTTTACTAACTCTTCTGTGATTTTATCACACCCCAAAACCTACTAACGCATTAATGCAAACTAAAATGCGTTCATGCAAAGTTATTTTTATGGTGAATATCCTTTTCTTTACTTACTTTGCACGAAAATTGTTTCATATTGATTCACTAAAGGGAATTATTATAAATTATGTATTGTATTTTTAGTATGTGTAGTTCATCATATTCATCAAACATACGCTGGTCAACTTGTCAATCAATTTAATTTGATCGATCAATCAATGAATTTGATAATTTTGCTTCCGATTTGTTAAGTTCAAGACATTTTCTGATTTTTTCCCAATGCGCAAAACTCAGCAAAAAACAGAATTCCGTCAGCTTCAATGTTTTACAGTCATGCTTTTCATGATTTACAGGGAGTTTCAAGGAAACTAAGCTTCCACCCATGCCATTTTTTACGCACTATTTTTCACCTCATTTTATTTTCCATATCTTCATATCAACTCACATTGTGACTCAACTAAACCGAGCTCACAAGTTGGAAGTTGGACATCTCAATGGAAAATTACTAAACCTGACATTAATTTATTCGCCATCCTATGTCTACCTTGTTAAGCCCACCAAAAATAATGACATGTGCTAATAAACTAGTAAATTGATGACATCGCCAAGGGTGCTTCCGATAGCTGAACTTGATGGTATAGATATGGAGAGACATATACTCTTGAGAACCATTTCGTGTTCAATATAAATGCAAAAAAGGAGCTTGCACATTGTTCACTCAACCATTGTATTTTCATGAACGCATGTAACGGTACACCAACGCAGGAACAAAGGCTGCAAGATGGAGATGTTGCTGATATATACACGAGAATTCATGCGCTTGTCATTTTTTGTG
The DNA here is from genome assembly GCA_034697805.1 of Orchesella bifasciata. Taxonomy (NCBI): domain Eukaryota; kingdom Metazoa; phylum Arthropoda; class Collembola; order Entomobryomorpha; family Orchesellidae; genus Orchesella; species Orchesella bifasciata. Next base: position 5,440 of record JAQGAP010003164.1, on the reverse strand, counting down.
ACGTTATAGCTAACAGCATGCGGTCACGTTTATGAGCAGATTCATTCATATCTACTTCCTCCATGCATTTGTGCATGCAATTTAGTTTTCACATCTGACAAAGATGCATTTGCCTTACAAAAGTGTGACTAGAGCAAAATGATTAGACTTTTCCTAATTTATTCCGATTTAAAAACTTTACGTTCCCATAATACTAATCATTTTCACATTACTTACTCAACGATCATGATACATTTTATAACTCATTGGAAAAACGTTTTTTAGTCATTTCAACGGAAATGTGATTTGTAGTCTCACCCATGATAATTCAAGTACTTAAAAAAATCAATTTGGGGCATTGCGAGACTATTTCTAATAATGAGCAGGACTGAAATACTACGACTTTTTTAGGAAGTTTTTAAAGGCATCCGTTTACTAAGCTGCGAAAATTTCCGATAACCAATTCGGCATCGGAGTCCCATTCTGGAATTAATCTTTTTAAAACATATCCTGCATTTTGGAACTTTATTCTCGTTGACTGTACATCATGTACATATTATGACCTACGAAAATAAATGTTTAATGTAGGTGAATACGCCATATTTAGTTTGATACTTATCATTATACGCCTGGAAGTGGTTATTATAAATACCGGATTCGATATTGAAAATTGATATATCAAACTACTCACATGTAAGATTGGACCGCGACAATGAGAGTGCATCCAACTTCAATGTTATATGATTTCAACAGACAACCTTATTAGTGAAAAAAACTGATGAATAAAAACAAAACTGACTTCTGTAAAATTAAACGTCCAGGTAGTGATAAATTTGCTTGGTTGGAACGGTGGAAGTACATCCATTTGCCAGTGGAGATGCTTCCTATATCAATGATCTCAGCATGCAACGTTTTTGCATCAGAACAAAAAAGAAGCAAAGAAGGATTGTGTAGGTCAGGTCTATTCTATCAGTGCGTCCTCGAAAGGAACGCATATAAATATAGCGGTATACCATCGCATTATATACCAAGAAGTAAATGGTAATCTGGTATAGACAGCAATCAAGAAGTATATTTTTTATGAAAATCACAGCATGAGTCATTAAAAGTAAATGACAAGCTCATCCTTATTCATTTATTGTCCATAATATGTGAAGTGCTCTGAGCATTGTTGGAGGCCAGCCGAAATTAGTATAAAATGCATGCTTCTTCCTCCATGCCTTATCATTTGCTCACTTTCAACTCTCCCATAAACATTCTTACAAACTTCTCTTCTCTGTGATTTCATCACAACCCCAAACCCTACTCAAAATGAAGGCTGTTTGCGTTGCACTTTTTGCCATTCTCACCGTTGTCTCTGCTGGTCTCTTGGCTGCTCCAGCTCCAGCTATCTACTCTGCACCACTTGTCCGAGCTGCACCTGTTGCCGTTGCTGCTCCAGTAAGATCCGATTCAAAATAATATGTTTCCCTACGAAAGCCAATATATTTTTGTAGAATGTTGTCCAATCCCATTCTACTTTGCACATTTACAGATTCTCCGCGCCGCCCCAGTTGCTGTAGCAGCTCCTCTTGCCGTTCCAGCCTACAGAGCTGCTCCAGTTGTTGCTGCCCCAGTAAGAACAAATTTCAAAAATGGTTTCTCTCCGAAAGCCAATATATTTAAGTTTACGTTTCCATTAAATTTTACTTTTCCTCACTACTAAGTTTTTCGAATTCTCAGGTTCTCCGCACTGCCCCCGTTGTTGCTCACCCAGTCGCCTATGGCGCTGCCCCAATTGGTCTTGGAGGTGTTGCCTACGGTGGACCTCTCCTTGGTTAAATATGACTGACTTCGGGATTTATATAAATCTTTCCCATTTTCCAAAATTTAAATTATGAAATCACGAAAAAATTTCTACTTTGTACCGGGGAAGCGAAGCCATAAAAAATAAATCATTAGCGTCATGTAACTTTTCAGTGACCATAATATTTGGGTTTTAGTTTTTATAAGATCGCGCTTTCATCATTCTGCAAGCATATTTATATTATTAACGCAGTCAAAAACAATCTTTCCAACAAAGTAATGTAACTAACTTATTACCAAGGGTTGCATAAATGGTAGGTCACTTTTAATTAAGCATGGTTAAAACTGTACGTAGTTTTTAACTGCCTTCATTTATTTACAAACGTTATACGCACCAAAACCACTCAATCTATTCTCAATTTACGAAAATTCCAAAAAGGTGGATAATAAACCGATATCAGGAAACGTAATAATTGTATCAAGAAACCGTTGCAAAAGAAATGGTTACATAAAAATAATCGGGAAAATTTTAAATCTAAAAAAATTTAAGTTTAGAATTATTAATAAAAAGTTAACGTTTCCACTAAACAGGCGATGTTGTTATAAAAAACTACCTGCTTTAACCATGGACAATTTTCAAATTGATGACTATGCAGCTAGAAAATCAATCCGTGAGTGATTGACTGATTGATCGAAAATTTAATGCTAGTGTCCCATATAAAGTGTAGGAAGTGTAATCAGAGAGTTGAGTATGTAATGTCTTGGCTAAATTAAGCGAACCAAGCCCATGCAACGCACAGACAAAAAAGATTCCGAGATGTTGATTGTGATGATCAAGACGCGATACATACTTACAACTCCAGTCTGCTCATTTTTTGTGAACATGCAAACGCAAAGCATTGCAATGAAATCATGTTCAGTACAAGACAAATAGTTCCCTTTTTGTTGATATAGATGTGTTGTTCTGTGATACGTTAACTATAACAATAGCGCAACTATGTAACCGTGTGAGTGACGATGTTTTACAATAAATGTTTTTTGCAAATTGTTGAAAATCCTGTTCAAATAGGTATAAAAGCTCAGCTCAAGGCTTCCAAAAAGTATCATTAGCTCTTTTCCCAACCTCCCATCAACACTCATACAAAATCTTCTGTGATTTCATCACAACCCCAAAACCACATCAAAATGAAGGCTGTTTTCGTTGCACTTTTCGCCGTTTTCTCCGTTGCCTCTGCAGGACTCTTGTCCGCTCCAGTTGCTGTCGCTCCCGTAAGACTTTTAAATTATATTTTATAACGTTTCTTTACTTGAAAATTTGTTCAAACTTACCAATTTCAACTTTTGAATGTCTTCAGGTTGTCCATACCGTCCCAGCCTACCGTTCAGTTGTTGCTCACGCTCCCGTTGCTGTGGCTGCCGTCCCAGCCTACCGTTCCGTTGTTGCTCATGCTCCACTTGCCTATGGAGTTGGTCCAGTCGCTTACGGAGGTCTTGGTGGAGTTTACGGAGGAGGACTCGCCTATGGCGGACCTCTCATCGGTTAAATATAACCAGCTGTTACACTAAATTCGAATTACCCCAAAACCCCCTTATTCGTGAAATCCTATAAATTATGATCACCCCAACTTTAATTTTTGTACTGGAAAAACCAACATCTACCAAATTCCGCATAAATAAAATGACTGAATAGTCTTTAGAATTAACTCAATCAATAATTACCTCGCATTTTGTCACTATTTGATGCGCCAGATCAATGTTGTTTTTGTTCGACGGTAAAGGGTTTGAAAATGGGAATAATTAACACTGAAACTCACAATGAATCAAATCCTCTCTGCATAAAACCATACCAATATAAAACGATATTCCAGATCATATGAACGAAATGACGCATTAAATGTAATTAATTTCAGTTGTCAAATAGAAAGACACACATTGTTCTATTCCAATTCATCATCCATGCATCCTTTTGCAAGACGTTGACAATTTTGGGTAAGCTCAAACGCAATTGAATTTAGACTTACCGTTGGTAAGTTATCAAATTCAAAGATGGGAATTTAAAGTCAAAGTTAAGCGATTAGTTCAATTGAGAATTTTGCTATTCCTGTCATAAATTAAAATGTAATTTGCAGAATAACATTAACCTAGTATGTATTTCTGCAAATATCCACGCTCGTTCTTCAAGGTCTCAAGTTTCAATTCATACGAGTTTACATCCACACCCAAGTTTTTTGCATGAATCTCCCATCACCCCAATTTCAAGAATTTAGATATGTTTAACAATTTGAAGTACTTTCCCAGCTTCGCTATATTTTTTGAATTTCCAATTTAAAAACAAAATAAGCATAACTGCGAGTTCATTAGGCATGTTGCATAACCCTTGAAACTCATTAGGCGTGATTAAGTAAATTGAGCTGTGCATGCCAGTGCAATTAAACTGATAGCGACATCACAAACTCCAGTTTGCTGTCAACGATTCATTCTTTAGATGAAAGAAATAAGCATATCTTTATGGAAAAAACTTGTCAAATGACACTCAACGATATATTTTTATGCATTCCAGCATAAGGAAGCGTTAACGAAACGCCGAACGCTTGTAATGGTACACAAGTGCACAAACAAAGCAAATCAGTACAATGAATGTTAAATGTTAACAGCATACAAGTTTTTGTCAAATCACGTCAAGGCATAGGAACATTGGACTTTGACTAGACAATGCACACTTTACAAGCTATCCTACTTATGTTTTTGCTAAATATCATTTCATTCCAACATTTCAACAAAATTTGGAAACTTAACATAAAAAAGAACCTGCTATTTTTTCATGATGAAACGTCTAGTTGGCTTTGAGAATTGAAATGGGAAGTTAAATAGATACGACGTCGATTTTTTTTAGCAATTTTGATGATGAAATTTTGAAATTAGCTATAAACCCGGCGTTGTATTTTGTAATTGTACATATTTTATACCTCTAACGGTCTTGTTGTCTATCATAAATATTTTTGTCAATCTATATTGCATAATAATAAGCAGCTATAAGAGATTGCATTTTTATCATCTGAATCCCATATCACTTTTGAAGTTCCGGTGTTTTTTTGCTTTGAGACATCCTTCAAACATCAAGTTTGACAGTTTTGCGTTTAGTTTATATTTACTTTTTTCGCTGAAATGCTAAAACATGATGATGTATTTTAAAAACTTTTTTAATGGAAGCACCATCAATATTTAAAAATTTACTGTAATTCAGTAATTATTCGACGGACGATCTTGGAAATAATATTTGAATGAAGGAAAATTTTATCGTATTAATTTCTATTTATTTATTCAATGATTAACGCAAATTCAAAATGATTTTACCCTAAAAATACCAAACATCCTATTACGCACTGACGGAATATGGCTAAATTAATTAAGCAATGATGGCAACAAAGTTGATGCTTGATGAGGTCAAAAAATCTGAACACAAGTTCTTCTCGTTTGCTTGGGATGCATTTTTTGTCCACAATCAATTTATTAATAGTGACGGTCAACAATAAATAAAACTGTACAGATGAAGCGTGAGCGTAAGGAAACAACTTCACGTAAAACATGAAGCATAAACACAGAGCTGGGGGACCGGAAGACCTCCGGTACAAAGTACAGGTACTCGGTACATGAAAAAACTAGTTCCGGTACTCGG
>JAQGAP010003163.1:0-13083 GCA_034697805.1 Orchesella bifasciata | reverse complement strand
CGTACTGCATACGGAAGTGGGCGTGCTTTCAGGAACCTTGGCGTAGCATCGTCTTTGAGTACTACCCGTGCTTTGAAGTTTTTTATCTTGTCATGGGAAGTTGGAGCTTGAAACACTGCTTCGAATTCAACGAGAAGAGAGTTCAGCGTAGAAGACTTCCCAACAGCTTCTTGCATCTTCACAGTATTTGTCTGCTCTGCCACGTCACGCCAGTGGAGTTTGAACTTGTGGAGCAGATCATGACCAAATAAGGATGTGCCCTTCACGACAGGGATGTTGTGTGAAATTTGCTGACCTTTGTATTCCAGAAAAGTGTTGAGCTCCCCAATGGGATGAAACATGCTGTTGTTATATGCTCGGAACACGAATTCTGATTTTTGAAGAGGTTGCTGTTTCAATTCATTTTTCCAAAATTCTTCTGAAAGAATACTGGTTTGACACCCGGTGTCAAATTCCATTTTATGCGGAATGCCTGAAATCTTCACGTCTACTGTGCTGATTCGCTCCTTCTTTGCTCGTGGAAAAATGCTTGTTATCAGAGGGTTGGGGTGATTTTTTCTTTGATCTGCACATGTTTGCAAAATGGCCCTTACCGCAACTGAAGCACTCTGCATCTTTGTGGGGACATTCCTTCTTTGTGGTATGTTTATTTGAACCACAATTTGGACAATTACCATTTGTGTTATTGCTAAACTTAGGCTTACCAACACTTTGGTTTTGTTGCTCTGAAGCTGGGCGGTGCCCTGAACTGGAACCGTGTCCACTGTTCTTGTCTTCTTGTTTGGACGGTCATCGTGTCGCTTATTGTTGCCTTGCTGTTGAGACTTGTTGTGACAGGTTTTGTTAACCTGATCCTCCTGCTCTGAAACATGGCCGCGGATGAGCGCTGTGTCTCGTTGAGCAGTTTCAATTGCAATCACTGTTTGGAGAGTGTTATCCAGTTTCACGTCTTCTGGAGCCGTGAAAGCGGAGCGCTGTGAGCGTTCACTCAACAACCCGAATATGAACTGGTCCCGAAGGCGTTCCTCCAAGTTTTTCTCGAACTTGTAGTGTGCCGCTAACTGGCGAAGGGCTGCTAAGTACTGTTGAGCTGATTCTCCTGAGCGTTGTTTGCGAGAAGTATACTTAAAACGTTCTGCTAATGCTTTTGGCACCGGCTTGAAGTGCTCGTTCAATACATTCAATAGCTCTGTTAATGAATAATCGCTTGGCTTCAAGGGTGAAATTAGGCACAGTAGCAGAGTTACATTTAGAAGGCCAATTGATGAAAGTAGGGCATCTCTGCAGCGGGATCCGTCTTTGCTTTCGTCAAGTTTGTTTGCTCCCAGGAAAGCTAGAAATGTCACTCTCCACATTTCGTAGTCATCACTGGCTGGGTCAAAAGGTCGTATAGCACCTATTTGAACCATTTCGTCGTCGTCAGAGTCGGAGTCAGAATCAGATAAGTTTACTGTAACTGGTGGTGGTAGGCGAACAGATTGGTGCGTGGTTTCACCTTCCACTCATCGACTCAAATCAATATATCCTTCATACACTTACAAGATACGGGGGAATCGACTTATCGTCCAAAATGAAAAAGAAATCAAATCATTTGTATTCAACATGGAATCAAAACCATATTTCCTTTTCCACGCAAGCAGTTAACCTTAAGCTCTTGAAGAAATGGCCGGCCCAACCTACAACATCACTTACCAGAAAACTTCAAAATTTTGCATTGGATCATTGAAAGCATTCACAACAAAAACCAACTTTCTACCAAGACCTACTGGACTCTCATCCCTCAATCTTCTTCTTATGCGAATCATGGCATGAAGCAGATTTCAACCAAACATTCATCTCACCACATTACAAAATACTCGACTGAAATGCAGAGAGACGATCAATTCGAGGAAGGGGAATGGGAGGGTACATCGTGGGAATAGTGCATGATTGGGAAGAGAAGGTTACAGTAATAACTAAAACAAAAGAATGTGTTAAATTAAGGCTAAATTGTAATAAGAGTCATGTAGAAATTGTATTGGCATATATATCCCGGTCTTCAGATCTAGACGTTAGCAGCTTGTTCCAACAGAGAAAAAACCAAGCGCATAACATCATTCTAGGTGGCCTCAATGCCAAAATAGGAGCCTTTTAAAATCTAAGCATATCAGATCTTAACAATCAATTTAGAATAGCCAGACAGTCTAAAGACAAAACGATAATCAAAAGAGGAAAAGCACTAATAGAAATACTAAAGCAGGGAAACATGAAGGTCGTAAATGGGTTCTGAATGACAGATGAAGAAGGCGAACACACTTTTTGTAATAATAATGGTAACAGCGTAGTTGATTTATGCATAGCTTCAGAAACACTTCTCGATCAAATAGACCTTAAAGTAATAGACTCTCATGATCCTTGTCACTTCCCAATATTACTCACAACCATGAAAAACAATCCAGTAAAGCCGCAACATAAAGTGTGGCGCACAAAGTGGGATAATGATATGAAACAACCACTTAACGAACATTTGAATAATCTTTTAACCCTCCATCCAAACACAGAAATTAACATAATTGATAACATGCAGACAGCCGCAAAATCCTGTGGTCTAATAAAGCTTCAAAATGCTGGCAACAGTAAATTAGTTTATGGGCCTAGGTTGTTTGATAATGAATGGCTATCTTGTAAAAAGGCAACTCATGCTAAACTAGAGACCTTCTCGTTTGAGTGGACACGTTTTTGCTTTTTTTATGCTTATCAGCTGACAAGCGCATTGAAGCTGCTTTAAAAATGGGATGGGTGCATTTAAAAACACAGGAGAGTGTGGAGCTCGCCGCACGAGTTTTTCCGAAGTACAAAATTGAGTTTAAACGCGACAAGAAGAAGACATGGCTGTACTTCGAAGAAGTGGGTTTCACTGAAAGCTGACGGAGTGGAAACAAGCTCAACGTCACTAAACAAGACAAAAAATGCAGGACGGTAATTTACAAGGGAAGTCCACAGGAAATTCTGGGAAGTCAACAATTCATCATCGAATTGAAATATAGAGCAGTAATTATGCTGCCACCCAGTTTGGAAATGCAATCTTAATTGTATTCGCAAAGTTTATGCTTACTTCTTCACTTTTGTGTAACGCAGCTATGCGGCTAAATAAGTGAAAGCATTTCCTCTGTTTGCTTTTATTTGAGCCGTTGGAGTTGCTTTAATCATCATTTCAGAAAATGTTGATAACTACTCTATTATGCTCCAACAAGAAACAAATCTCTGGTAAAAGGCTACGTATTGTTTGGTCGTTTTAGCAGCAGAAAACAAGTGTTGGGTTGTGTTACTAGAAACTGCAATATTGGTATATGTTGTTATAATATAACAACAGCAGAAACAAGTACATATTATGTACTTGTTTCTGCTGAGAACGAAAAGCTTTTAATTGATTTTATAAACGAAACATGAGAAACGTGATAAAAATTAGTTGGAGTACCTGATGGAAATGTAAACTCTCAGTTTGAACATGAATTAAGTGAAAGTTGTGCAGATGTAGCGTTGGGTTGTTGACCTCTAAATGAAATTCATACCTGAGCGTTTTAAAATATTTTATGTCTTTCCTTCATTTAATTTAGAAATGGCTTCCAATTATCTCATCAACACTTACGGTATTCATATTTCGTTGGCAAATTTGACGAGGATGCCAGATTACTAAAATATCATATTTAATGCTTCATTCCACTAATGGATTCTGGGAAAGGAACTCAAAGCCCTTGGAAATATTTGATGCATATATGTGCGTATTTACTTTACTTTCCTATCCTATTACAACCTCGAGCTAACATATTCCATTCTACAGTCATTTTTTCAGGAACTAAGTGTGTTGATCGTATTTCTTACATTTGCACAACAAATTTTCTTGACTTTAAGCTGGGTAAAAAATCGCAGAACTAACTCAGATACGAAAAACAGTGGATTGTATACTTTTTTGACATTCCTAAGTTTTCTGGTGTAATCTACGCAAACATCGAAAGATGCAGCATCTGACAAAAATTTCAAAAACCAATAGATGTTTTCTTAGACATTACCTACCTTTTTGCATAGTTGATAGTTATGCTTCTACCCTATTTAGTATGCATCAAAGAACTTTTGCTCAAACGTGGAAAACTTTCACCAGGTTTTTGTCCAAAGAAAACGCCCTTGAATAATTGGAAATAAACAGTGAGGTAGGGACTGTTTAATTGGTACATCAAATAAAAAATATTCTGCAGAATCCCGAATTTCCCCATCAATTTTGTGTTTGTCTTAAAATTGGGATGGCATATCTTCGAAGGTATAGTTGGATGTCTTGTTAAGTAGTTTTAGATTCTCTCCTACGATCTGTTTTTGAATCAGAAACTTCGCAAAATCACGGTAATCGGATAAGTCTCGTTCCTAGTATTTCATGAGCAAGAGTATGAGTGAAATTCCGGAAATGGGAGCAAGTCAATATAATTTATTGGGGTTTTATGTTTTATTCCTTGTATTTATTTCACAAACACAGTGAGCACGAGAGTAATTGCATACCACACCAGCAAATAGGATAAATGTTTTCTGAACCGATGATCCTGAACAGCATAAATGATGAACGCATGAATAATGTTAGAACAATTTACTCGTTAGCGGATCCACGATATTTATATATTTGTTCAGTCAGTAATTATAACAGCAAGATACGAATAGAGGATAGATTACTTCAGTATACAACGACAACTTAATCAGCAGCATGTTCAACCGCGGTTTACAACAGCTCACACTACAGTTATGCCGAATAGTTGATAATATTAACAGAATTCACATATTTCACAGTTTGCAATAATTCACGGCGTAATATTAATTTTATGATAAATTCTACGTAATCTGTATGTAATAATACGATGGATATATTTGAAGAGTTAACGAGATCATTTGAAAAGTAATGCATGCAATCAATGTTTGTGGGAGCGCACATTCTATGGAAATCAAGCGCTAAATTTCCACATCCCAATATTCGCTCAGTCGTGCGATTAAAGTTATAGTGAGGGTTTGTAATTGATTTGTGCTTGCCTCATCAGTGTTAATCTGTATATTTTGTTTATTTAATGACTAGTTTGTACGGAAGTTTTATATTAATTTTCTCATGTTTTAATAATAATGATGGCTTACTAACTGTGTTGGTCTAGAGCTTGACGTTCGACCATCCGTGTATATTATATTAAAAATATTGAAATAACATCACTACCTTTTAAATCTGATAAAAGTTCTACCTGGTCCTGGTTAGAGAGAAAAAATTTACAACTTTTTTAAATCACACCTTCCAAGCACCGGTTAACTCTTTCATTAAGTATATTTGACGCTATGTCAGTAGATTCTTATACATTTACATTTTTCTTGGACAAAAATTCACAAATAGTTTCCATAAAATTTGGAACATTTTAAAATACTTTTTTATATTCTTCAACCTTCCTAAGAGTTCGAGCTGCTAATATATATTTTCTAGCTCAAAAAATCAAAGCTATTTCATTTAGACTTAAATCATTTCAATCTTTTGATTCCATGATAAAATGTTTCCCAGTTAATTACCCTCCCGTCTTTCCTAATTTAAATTCATCAGCCAATCAGCTAACAACATGGGTCTTAAACCTTTCATGGCACGGTGGCACCGCCAGGAGAACACTTGAAGCTCTCCTATCCTGCCTATGTTAAAGGTTTAACATTAGTAAATGGGAGAACACCGAGGGTGCTCCTATCCTGTCTATGTTAAAATGCCAAGAGAACACTTGCAAGGTTTAAGACCCATGGCTAACAACCAACTATTTTTGATGTATTGGCAAAAAAATTCTTCTTTTACACTTTGCAACTCAGAATGCTGGATATTTAATGCACTGTCCCGTGCACTACGTCATAATAAACAATAGATGGACTCAGCAAGGCGTCCAAAGGTGACAGCTCGATGTGTTCATCTAGAATCATCTCTTGAAGATTTCTCATGCTCACGGCATTTTCTGGTGCTCTCTGGTTTATCCGAAAATAATTTAATCTGCAACAAAATATGTCGGCCAGTGGCACCTTCTCAATTCCACGCAAATACATAAGAGGAAACAAAATACAGTAGGACAAACTAATCAACCCCATGACAGCTATCACAAAGGGTTTTCCCTGCCACGTTGAGTTTTCCTGTCGACCAAGAATTGCGGTCAGTAAATACAGAAAGCCAATTGGAATCCACGAACCAATAAATATAAAAAAGTCGATGAATATATAGCACAAAGGAAGTTTTGACGAAGTGTTTCTTCCCCGGCTTGGCTGAAAACAACAACAAAAAAGCGTATTAATAAGTTTTCTCCCACGATAAAGGTTTGGATTGAAAACAGTTAATGTATTTTTACCCACATTGCGATTAAATATATTTTGCATTTGTGCTGTGTATCTGATCTTCCAAATGACTGAAAAAGGGAATGCCAAAACCATAAAGATTAGTGCTAAAAAATATATTGCACAAACATAATCATTCGGCATAATGTCTCACCTGCTGACATGTACACAATAGGGATAACATAAAATACAGTGAATCTGGCCAACATATACATTACTGTCAATTGAAACGATCCAGCAAGGGGAATCTGAAAAAGAAATGAATTGTGTACGAAAGAATGATATCCCGACATTAAACGGAGGATCATGAAATGATGTGGATACGATTTAATATAAAAGAATATTACCCGAGTACAGGAGCTTATCCCCGTCTCCGAATTTACACTAAATTGTACCAGTGAGTAGGATGGAATGCTGATAAGAATCGTCACAATATATATCCAAATAACTCGCTCTGGAAATGGTGAGGTATCCCTCGGACTCCCAATGGGTTTTGTGCGTTCGTAGAAAATGTTACAGTTGAGGAGTGGAATTGCTCCAGTGGCAAAACCTGAACAGAAGCAAAGATGCTGAGTTATTTAAAATGAGATGACTCGCTGCATTGTATATAAAATTCTTGAAACCCAAAAAATTTATTTAAACTCCAGCGCATGTTGGTATTAAAGCCATTTAATAGTGCTGTGATTTATACAGAAAAAAGTTGTTTTAAAGTTTGGAACAGCTTGATCTCTGTCGTAGTGTGAATCAGAGATTGCAAAGAAATTACCTTTCCCGTTTGATCCGGTTAAGCTGAATCTGTGCTATCTTCATTCTCCCGGATGAAACAACAAAGTTTTATCCCAAACATTTAAAATTTATCAAAACTTTCAAATGTTTGCTTGATAAGGCTACGAACTTGATTCAGTCTTTCGACGTGAAATTAAAGTAAATGTGAAATTTTGAATATGAAACTTACTCTCATTTCGTCAAACTTCTAAAAACCTTCTACCTGTGGAATAGGTTGAAGAAATTCTGCTCAACCGGATCCCTTCTGTAATAAAAATCACTGTCGTTTTGAAACGTTTTTTTATCACCCCATGTGTACTTTTTCTCCTAACTATAAAACCCTTTGTCATCTATAACTCAAGTGTGCAGAGTGGATGTACGAATACGTCACCTGTAGTGCTCAACAAGCACTTACTTTGTTGTTCATGGTTATTTGGGAAGAATAAACGACTGAGGAATTTTATTTTTTCATCCAACATTCCACCTTCAAATTGCTTACCTTACATTCCTGATTCCATTCCTCACTCATACTCGTTGGTATTACACTTTTTTAACAATATCATCATACTTTCACTTTTTCTCCCTAATATTAGATCTCTCTCTCTCTCTCTCTCTCTCTCTCTGTGAGTGGCCGGTAAATTGGAGATGTACACAAAACGTGGGCTTTAATACCAACGGCAGTATCAAAGTTAAAATAAAATGGTTCCTCTGGGTTCAAGTGTCATTTAGAGAACGCGTACAAATACTTGTGAATTGCCGTTTGGAAATCAAATTACATTATGCCACCGCTTCTCCATTTTATTCATATCAACTTACTTCGACAAAACGACAGCACGTAGCAACTTGGCCCATATTCAACCACATTGAAATATTGTAGGTAGTAGTAAATCATAAGACCAATGGGAATTAGGGTGATCACGCAAAGATGACATACAATGATGTTGACGTGCCTAATACGAAATGAAATATATATTAATTAATTACCATGAAAACAACAATGATGATAAACAAATATTTAGTTATAATATTAATATAAACCTTTCTTCTGTTTTACGTTTCGCTATATCTATCATACGCCAGATCACGCGAACATTTAAAAGAAATCCAATCAAACTTAAGACACATAGGAAGATTAATATGTAGTTTTGCTGATTTTCGGTTCCGTTCTCAATCAAGTTGGTGGAGAAATTTCCATGCTGATTAATAGGTTGAAGTGGAAGGTCTGTGCTGTATAAACTCATTTCGTATATAACTGTCGTCATTTCATAGCAGGTTGTACGTTTCTTAATACTTTTAATAAGGTTGACTGTAAAACTTGTACACAATCCACTTCTAACAAACACAGGAATGAAATGTTCAAGGTTTATCTGTCCAGATGCTGAAGGTAAGAATCTGCATAGCACATAATCTTCTTTTCCACGTCGAACATTACCTGGATGATGCTGAAAACTGACTGAGCAAACTTGGTCTGAAACTTTCTCTTTCATAGCATGAGTTGCGTATAAGAAAGACCAGTACGAATGTGTTTTCTGCGTACAATGTGTGCACGTACGGTTGGGTATGTTGTTGCTGTGTCATATAAAAATTAAGCTACAGGTGAATTTAAGTATACACTTCCTACCTTCTGCGTTCTGCGTAGTGTGATCTATAATTAAATTGATTTTCAGATTAAATTTCATTAATCAAAGTTGGTATTCGACGATGGGAGATATTTGATGCGTACGCGTACTCACATTTTGTGTGAATCTGCCCAGATGCCCGTAATATTTATCAGTATATTTTATACTATGTTTGTGTATGACTACAACCAACGTCTGTTTGATTGTCAAAAATTTATAATTTGCCATATAATCCAATTTAATTTTTGGTTAGTTTTGTTTGTTTGGTTTTTAATACTATACTGGTTTTGAAACGAATGTCCGAATATATCTTTCTGGATTGACGAGACTGCTACAGATATTACATGAGTAGGTTGCAACTACAAAAATTATTGCTCATCCACTTTTCACCCTTTCTTGTCAGTTAAAACGTTATTGCTTCTGAAAACTTTTTCTTTTTAAACCTAAGCTCGAACAGTTTTCATTTGACTGTTTTTCACAGCCTTTAAATAACTTTTGAGCCCTGATGTTAAAAAGCGTGGAATACTTTCACCTTAAAAGTGAAAGCAAGGGAAAGTAGTACACGATGCATTAGAACGAAATTGTAGGATGTACATTTACGCATTCAAGTGTAATAATCATTATTAACTAAAAAGCAACTCAACAAAATGTAATACCACTACTCCGAACGTGTCAATAACAGTCTTCTTATTAGTTTCTTTTTTGACACCAATTTAAATTTGTTACGCCAATTACAATCAACCGTCAAAGAGCAAGGATTTCAATACATGAATATCATGGGTATTTTTGGATTACTTTCGTTTTCTGAAAAACGTATTTTTGTCCTTTCAATCCATGGAGAAGCGGCTTTGACAGCTCCAATTCCCGCCTGTAATCTTAACCAACTAATTGGCAACTAGTTTGGTACATAACACTACCGTTACATCGATATTGTATAAAAATCAAAATTTTCAACTGGGTATAACCAGGCAAGATACTTGGAATATTTTCCTTTCATTAAAAGTGTAAGATTCGCTTTCACTTCTAATATCTGAAGTTTTTGATTGCACTGTGCAATTGAATTGAGTGAGCCGTGATACTACATATTTTATCTACATGAGTTGTTTAAACGGCTCTCACACCACTTTAGGCTATTCACACGACACTTGAACACTGTAAGAGAGTTGTACTTCGATTTATTCTAAATAAAATAACTAAAAAACTTGCCCCAAAGAAAAAAGTAATGTCGCAAACGTTTAAAACAGCGTTGTGGTTAAATGCAAGCCAGAGAAATTCGGTTCATCCTGAAATTGCTTGGAGTTTTCTGAAAACAAGAATAATCCTTTAAGTAGACGTTCATCAACCATTTGGATTCCTTGTGAAACAAAAAAATACCTTAATCACAATTGCCAACGATGTCATAAGCGTTAGTGACTTTGATCGAACGAGTGTACCTACATTTGATCCTAGAAGCTACTCATCTTACAAACTAATTATATACTTTCATCACTCACATTTATTATCTGGTTGAATTCGTTTAAGAACTTTTCATAACAACTACTATTTTCTGTTCAAGAGTTGACTGGATACACCTTTCACAAGATATATGGAAATAGAAAACGATCATTATAAATGGGAAAACGTACAGGAGAACCTATTCATGCCATAACTCAACTCGCCAAGATGTTTGTTGTGACATCATAATTTGACGATTGTGAAATTCAACGCGAGCAGATTAATTACCAAATTGCCTGCCAAGCTTTTCTTTACTAGATAGTCTGCAGATATCACCAAAGCACATTTTTAATACGAGTAAATAAGAAGTGATATTCTAATTTCCTGTCGGAAATTGGAGGGGTTGAGTAGATTACCTAACATTGTCAGACAGAAGTCCTTAATGCCGTTTAGTGTGAAAATTGTTTTATCCGTGTTCGTTTCCAAGCTTTGCAAACCGTTTGTTTGAGAACTAATGAACAAATCAACACGGTAGTTCAAATCCCACAAGAAATGTTAATATGAAGAGTGGACGTGGTATTTTTAAAAAATGCAGTTGTCTGTAGTGTAGTGGAAACATACTAATTAAGTTATAATAATTAAAGTTTTTCATTTCACTTTATTCGAGAGAAAATTTTCACAACGATAAAGATGAAGGCATTATTTTTTATAAATTGATTTTAATTTTAGCACAATAATTCCCAGCTGTATTTGCATTCGTTTGCACTGTGCACGTTGGTAAAGAAATGGAGACTTGTTGAATCGATTTATTTAGTGCTATTCTTGAGTTGGCAACTGTTGGCCGAATGTATCTCTTTGCATTAGCGAGGCTGCTATCCATTTATCAGGAAATGGTACCAAGTATCAGCGTCATCTTCTGTCCAACGTAGTTCCCTTTGTTGGTAATAAGTTTTTTAAAATTGATACTAGCTTAAGTTTTCAATTTTAGTTTAATTTGAAACAATTTTCCTGTTGTTTCTTTTCCTAACTTGTAACACCTTGTACTATATGACGTTTAAGCAATGAAGTCACTGAAGCATAAAAAGTGAAAGCGAGTAAAAGGAATACCAGTTCAGTAATACCAGTGCCATAGTTAAAATAAGTTTCAAGGATGGTCATAAGCGCATTCTACTGTGAAATTCGATCATGCTTTCAAGAATCCTGCATAGTATATAATATTCTTTTCTACACCGAACTTTACCTAGATGATGCTGAAAAATGACTGAGCGAACTCGGTCCGAAACTTTCTATTTCATAGCATTAGTTGCATATAAGAAAGACCAGTACTAATGTCTTTTCTGCGTACAATGTGTGCAAAGTATACACTTCCAACCTTCTGTGTCCTGCGTATGTTGATCTATAATTAAATTAATTTTCAGATTAAATTACATTTATCAAAATTGGCCTTCAACGATGGGAGATATTCTCACATTTTGTGTACATCTGTCCTGATGCCCATAATATTCTTCAAATATTTAGTACCATGTTCGTGCATGACTAACACCCACGTCAGGTCTTTGAGGTTTTATTGCAAAAAATTTATAAGATGCAAAATAATCCCTTTGAATTTATGCTTGGTTTTGATAGTTTTAGATTGGTATTTAATGCTTTACTTGCATTTGCAACGAATGTCCGAATTGATATTTTTGGGCTGACGAGATAGCTATAGATATTACAAGAGTAGGTTGCAACTGGAAAAATTAGTATTTGTTTGGTTCCCCCTATTGCTGTAAGTTAAAACATTCCTGCTTCAGAAAACTTTTACTTTAAGCTTAAATTGGAACAGTTTTCATTTTACTGCTTTCCACTGCCTTTAGAAGACTTTTGAGCACTGGTGGTAAAAATCGTCTAAGTGAAAGCAAGGGAAAGTAGTACTGGGAGTGTAATATTGGTGACGCATTATACAGAAATTCTAGTATGTTCATTTACGCATTCATGTATGAAGCTTGGCTTTATCATCCAAAAACAACTCAACAAATTGTAATAACGCTACTCCGAACGCGTCAATAATAGTATTCTTATTAGTTTCCTTTTTGACAACAATTTCCATTTGTGACAGTATTACGATCAACCGTCAATGGGCAAGGATTTCAATACATGAATAGCATGGGTATTTTCGGATTACTTTCGTTTTCTGATAAATGTATTTTTGTCCATTGAATTCAATGAGAAGCGTCTTTCACAGCTCCAATTTACGTCAGCAATCTCTCAGTCAGCATTCAGGATGCAAATTTGCATCCCCGGGATCCAAATTTGCATCCCCGGGATCCAAATTTGCATCCCTCAAAAGGATCCAAATTTGCATCTTTGGGATCCAAATTTGGATCCCAATTCGAGAATTAACTTTCAAAAATAAAGTAACGGTATTTAATGAAAGAGTAACGGTAATTAAAAATCGTTAACCTTAAGGGTTCGATATTTAGAAATTTTTCACCCTGGCTTTTCAGATTTTGCCTTGGAATTTTAAAGATAATGAGGTTCAAAGATTATTTATTTAAAAAATCAATATCATTTAAATGGATTTTGATAAAAATATCTTATCGGTTTTAAAATTAGTTAAATGATGCATAATAATTTATGCAATACATTAAAATTTTGAAATCCAAACCCATTTAAATGATATTGATTTTTTAAATAAATTATCTTTAAAACTCATTATCTTTAAAATTCCAGGGCAAAAACTGAAAAGCCAGGGTGAAAAATTTCTAAATATCGAACCCTTAAGGTTGACGATTTTTAATTACCGTTACTCTTTCATTAAATACCGTTACTTTATTTTTGAAAGTTAATTCTCGAATTGGGATCCAAATTTGGATCCCAGGGATGCAAATTTGCATCCCAAAATAATGTTTTAAGCTGGAGGAGTCAAATT
>JAQGAP010003162.1:0-13084 GCA_034697805.1 Orchesella bifasciata | reverse complement strand
GTTTTAAAAGTAAATAGTTTAAAACTATAATGAACCTGATATTAGTATAAGTTTTAAGGTTTAAAAGAAAGCATAATAGTTAGTCGTCCTCCTCATATGCCTCTGTCGAACATGCTTCTATACTCACAATAATGTTCACTGACCACGAGATTGTTCTATCATTTTCAACTAATAATATGTATATATCCACTGCATCGCTGCGTGAAGATGAATAAGAATGAACGAAGCCATTCCAAATGACGGTGTTTGACCGACATTTAGAAAAACGAATAAAGCCACTAAAGTGAGGAAGTTAGAGTTCGGTATATGCTATCAAATTAATATTGAGTCTGACATGAGATGAAGTTGCAATTGCATCGATTTTGTTGAAAAGATTTACTATTAACCCCCTTTATATATACTTACATACTTTATTTCTAGGTGCTAAAAATACTTTGACATTGAAAACTTTAATCGACCATCGAGTTCCCTATTTCCAGAGTTCTAGGTAGCATAATTAATTATGTACGTGCTGCTGCACGCATGTTGAAAGCACGCATTTTATGTTGTCGTACTGTTCGCGTTATTCGAAAGACTTTTTTCTAATTTTCTAAATTTCTGACGAATGATATATGACTGATCGTGAGTGAATTTACTGTATTTAATGCCGGAAATTTAATATTACTAGCCCGTGAAATTGATTAAAATTTCGACAGGAATATATTTTCCTTCCATTTTCAATTGAATACATCATTTTTTTAAACGTGCCAGTCTTTGTCATACTGAAAAAATTATTGATTTTATGCATAAATATACTCTCATTGAATAATCATCTGAAATGCTGAGTTCTATTCAACTCCTTTTATACAACCAACTCCTAACATTTAGCGTTATTGACGATTGTTCTACAGTACTTCACTTCATAGGCAAAAGCAGGACGAGCCAGACCATGCAAGTAAGCTCTCGGGCTGCTTGCCATGTGTCCGGGGATTCAAACCCTCGTGGAGCCATTTCGTAACAAAAATGCGTTCCAGGCTCGTTCTGCTAATCGTCCTTGGCTCTGTGTTAGTACTGGGGACGTAATAGTGATCCCACGAAATCTCTGTTTAAAAAATTATAGCAAATTGATGACAGATAGATTCATCTTTTCCCGAGTTTTCACAAGCAACGTGAAAGAATTCACCATTGAATTGCTATCCGGTTCCAGTACAAAACCATCAAAACAATTAAAACATTGTAATTGGTGCTTTAGGAGCAGAGTTCAGAATAAAATTTTGGAAACTTAATGTTTATTATAAGTTTCAAAGTAAAAATATTATTACCGTCGGATTGATTGACGTCTTTGACGTCGTGATCAACGAAAGCAGATGGGATACAAAATATTGCGATAATCCCTTGTTCCAAAATTTATGCTTAAAAACTGGTATTCACAACAACGTTATACCAAGCCACGTTTTTCACCTTCGTTCAATTAGTCTTCGTAAACCATCCGAAAAATTAATTTGTTTTTGCCAACTGTTTAATTATCGAGCGGTGGTCTATAATTGGTTGTTACAAATTGAAACACGCTCCGTATATTACCAAGCAATCAGCTTCAACACAATTTTCATATCGTGTTAATTATATTTCTTAGCGAATATCACGGCGTGTCTACGCGTGGAATATGTGGAGTACAAAGAAAACGCTCAGTACCACACATCGCGACAGGCACAAAGACTAATATTTATTGTTTGGAAAGTCAGTCAAGTATAATACCTTTTACTACTCTGTCGCATTTTTCCCAAAGCTCTCTTTGAGACCTGGGTACTTTTTCACACATCAACCGTTAAAATAATATCCAAAAAAGTCCACCATTAAAGTTGAATGCACAAGTTCCACATTTATTTAAACTTTGCGATGGAGAAAATTGTACTCTTCTTGATATTTGGAGGGGCTACAGTTCCATTTTCCCAAGTTTCTAGCTCTGATTCCACTTGCTTGTCCCGCTTGTTTCCCATTTGAATTCCAACTGGGAAGAGTACGTTTTGTACTTTTATAACTCCATACCAACTGCCAAACCTTCGTTCTTACCAGATTACTCCTTGTTGTCGAGGTTCATCACAATCGGGGATGGAAAAGGATTGAGACGGGAGCACTACAGATATTCTAACAGCTTCAATGTGGTCTTCAGTCCCATCCAAATTGGTCAGGAATGGAGAAGTTTAGCATGGCCTGTTTGGACACTACGCAATTTCCTTGTACCTTCTCGTACCATCTTCATATATATTTGTAGGAAAACAGCCTGGTTTCTTTGCCGTTGGCCAGTTCTTCACTCAGGAAATCGGATTTATATTCCTTGATTTATCAGAGAAATATTGTCCTCGCAAATTGGATCTATAACCTTGAAGTATTCCCCGCGCTGAGGATTATCCTCACTTTACCGGCAAGTTTCGAATGCGAGCCAAATGAAAGTTCAGTGACGCTAGTTTGTCGAGGATACTGTTCATTGGCTCCCATCCCAGTTAAAGCTTTTGGAAAAGATTTGAGCGGGAATATCTACTTTGCTCATCGGCAATGGGTTTGGAACGGCAATGGGAAACTTATGGCAGTTGCGGCTGCTGACCACCATGGTTTCATCCGGGATACACAAAGGGAGCAGAAACCTGTTTGCCTCAGTCAAACAACAAGGATGCATTACAAATGCAGTAGGGATATAATGTCATCTTTAGTTTTCGCGGAAAAACACAATCTCACACTTTTACTGGAAATAAGGAGTCCTGACCCATACAAAAAACGTCGAATCGAAGAATGGGAGTTCATTGATGCACTAACATACCATATAGCCCCAACCCTCTTTAACACTGGTTGGCTGCAATTTGACAGCTTTGCGTCCTCCTCTGTAGTGTTCTTTGTGAGAAAGTCAGAAACCAATGCTCAGTTGTTCAAGTTCAGCACTTGGTACGAACCATTTAGTCCTGATATTTGGATAGGCATGTCAATCATACTGTGTCTCGCCTTTCTTTGCTCTTACCTGCGTCACCATCAAATGGAATTAGTTATTGGCGAACTGGTGGGATTTCTGGCGAATATTCTAGATGGTGCATCGCTTAAGCCTCGCCATTTGGTTGTGATTTGTTCCATCGCGTTTATCCAAACGCAGCTATAACGGATTTACGAGTTTAGTTACTGTTCCAGAAGCACCAAAGCAGCTTATCAAAACATTGAAGCAATTCGTAAACCACGGTTACAAAATAATATTTAACCAGAATGAGCAATTGCTTGCCACACAAGAGTGGTATGAAGAGGAACTAAAAGTCTATAATTTATCTGCTGCAGAAACGTCTCAGGTGTGTAACGATACGGTTAGTATTTACGAATTGGTAGTTTCATCGAATAAGGACCAAAATTTGGGAGCGGTTATACGCACACAACTTGCAGATTACATTTTATCCTTCTGTTCGAAATGGGTGCGACATAAAAAAATTGAGAATTTTAATTGTGCCAAGTTAGATCAATCCTTCGATCGACGAATGTTTTTCTGGATAGTCCAAACTGAAAATCAATACTGGTTGAAACTGTCCATGCAGAGAATCGTTGCATCTGGATTGTATTACAAATGGGATGAGTGGTCTATGTGGCATGATAAACTAAGACGAAAGCTGCATTACAAGAAAGAGAGAGGAAACCCTGAAACAGTTGACAAAGCTAAAATACTTGCGATGATGGCAATGTTGTCGTGTTTGGTGTCAGCTTCCTTGGCAGTGTTTTGTTTAGAAACTAAGTTAAATTTACTGGAAATGTTATCACGGAAGCTTGGCGTGATACGCATATGGTTTGTGGAATTAGTTAGAAATTATTAATTCATAGGAAAATATATTTTAAAATTACAGATGAATCTGTTATTTGCCGGCTGCTGTGAAGATTCCAAAAACATACTAATGATAATCGACCGTGGAAATCCCGGTGCCCGGGCGATTCAAGAGGGACGTTTGCGCATTATGAAATCAGGAAGAGCCAGCCTGGCTAGTCTACAATCCGATCTATTTTAATATGCTGAAATTAGTTTGAAAATCCATTTGTTAGGAAATATCGTATAGCTAAGGACCAAAATTTTATTTCCAATACAGCCAACATAAACCCAATACATTCCATCTAAAGAAACACATCAAAGTATCATTGTAATTAAAAATATTTCCGGTTAATTTAAAGTGAACATTACAGCTTGCTATCATGCACACGAAAGCCACACTTCACACTTTGCGTGTCAAAGTTCTAAACAATTTTTTTTTGTCGCCATCGCTCTTTCGTAGTATGCTTGATAATGTCTGGTTTTAGCGGATGTCTTAGCAGACGTTTGTCTTCTTTTTAACACGAACGTGAAAGCTCCTTCCTGGACAACCAAATGACGCTCACTCAGCTCCAACAAACGAACGGAGTAAGGTTTCATAATCATTTTTCGGGAAAAACTTTTTTATTCATATGAATACTTGTTTTTTTAACTGAAAGTTATAATCTCTAATTTGAATTCGATACTGATTGGAAGCAGGTTTCTAATATTTAGTCTGCTGTGTCTGTCTCCCAGACAAATTTACAGTCATATAATCCAGACCTGCTCATCAACAGCGCCTAGATACACATATTTACATTGAAATAGCAAAATAGCAACTGTTTTAATGGACCTAATTATCATACAAGCGAGTTCTTGTTGGATACCAGCAACTGAGTATAGTTAAAGAGTTGCAATTGTATACCAGTGAAATCACATTTTAAAATTTTATTTTTGAAAAACTGAACAAGCACCAGATTAATTGTCAATCACATTAACATCATTGCTCAAAACTAAAGATTTTTTACTTTAAAAAATGAAATCTGTATGTTTAATAGTCGTTTTCATTGTCGCAACCTTCCCAACTGCTTCTTTTGAGTGTCTATCACGCCTTTTTCCCCACTTGAATAGGAATTGGGAGAATAACGTACTCTACTTCTTCAATTCCAGTAAAATCGGCAATGGAAGTCTTGTTCCCGATGCTTCGTTGTTGCCGAGTTTAATGAACATTCAAAATAGAACTGGTCTCAGAACGGAAGTACACAGATATTCCGACACCTTCAACGTCATCATTAGTCCAATTTGGGGTGGGTTAGAACGGCATAGTTTTTACCAGCCAATTCAAGCATTCGGTGAAACTGTTGTACTTTCGCGAAGCATTTTTATCTTCGTTTGGGGCCATGTTCTACATTCAGAAGATGAAATATTCAAGAAAGAAATTATGGCCAGGAATGCTATAATCGCTAATTGGACCACGGAACTTCCAATTTTACCAGCGCTCAAAGTTATTCTCTCATTATCTCAAAATTTCGAATGCGCCCCGACAAAAACTTCAGTCACAATAATCTGCAGTGGATACTGTTCCTCCGCTCCGATTCCTGCAACAGACTTTGCTCATTTGTGGAGCTGCACTGATATATTCATGCTTCATCGCTCGCTTTTTAGGAATGCGAACAGAAAAGAACTCACTGCACTAATTTATATAGAGCCTGATTTGTATAAAATCATTCAAAAAATGCCCAAAAGCGTCTGCTTAAACCAACGAAATAGGATGCATTTTAGTTGCGACCAGGATATTATGACAGTTTACCTATTACCGTCGATCCACAACATTTCAATTTCCGTAGTTAAGAGAAATTTAGAAAACGAAAGAAACTTAGAGGCTTACTTAGAAGTCCGAGGGCCCGAAATAATTATTCCAACGGTTTCATTATTACATGCCAATTTATATAGCGTTATGCGCATGCATTTCAACAAGTTTAATGCCAAAACAGTCATATATTGCAAAAGAACAAAGGAGGTTGAAGGAAACTTTGTTGACTTTTCTCTATGTTATCAACCCTTCAGCTCAGAAATATGGATAGCAACCTTGAGCGTACTCTGTGTTACAATCATTTGCTGCTACATATATCACCGTAAAGCTGGGAAAGTAGTTGAAGAAATTTTGAAATTTGTCGCCAATGTTTTCGGGGCTTCAGTCAATCCTCTCCATTTCATCCCGATTTGTTCAATGGCATTTCTCATGACGCAACTCTATTCAAATGGATTAACTAGCATCATCACTGTCACCCCAGCACCGAAGGGCCAGATCAACACGATCAAGGAATTTGTTGAGCATGGATACAAGATCCTTTTCCAACAACCTTACTTTTCTGTTTCTCCGGACAAACTGTTTGGAAAAGAATTCAATGTATTTGGTGTATCTGCAGAAGACGCTTTTTACATTTCTGAATTCAAATTCGACCATGGAGAATATATAAAAGCGGTCACTAAATTGGGTCGACGTCTTGGAAATTGGTTTGCCACATCACAGAAAAAATTTTACAAACCTTTTCTTCAGAAATGGGCCAAGCTCACAAGTGATCGATTCCATTGTTTTGAGGTTGCACAAACATTTGATAAGAGGTTGTTTAGTTGGCAAACCAAAACGGAAAACCAATACTGGCTCAAAAATTCCATCCAAAAAATCGTTGCATCTGGTCTGTTTTACAAATGGGAAGAGTGGGCTAATTGGCATAAACTGCTGGTTTTGAAGCTGCACAGTGATAACGTGAGAGGAAAGCCTGAGACCGTTGGAATCTCTCATATTAGAACGGTGGCACTTCTTTGGGCTGTAATGCTGGGACTTTCAATCGGTGTATTTGTAAGTGAACTAAAATTAGAGTTTAGTTTTTTGAAGCTATATCAGACACTTGCGAGGGTACGCCGTCGTATATCAGGAGCATTTTTCGAGCTATGGAATCATTGTTGCAATAGATATAGACGTTGGAATCTCAGAAATCGAAACCTAGTGATAGTCCGCACTGCTAATACTAGCTCATAATAACTTATTTTATGTAAAAATTAGCAAACAAGAAACTGTCACTTAAACTATAAATATCTCACATGTTTCAACCAATTCAGTTTAACTATATTTATTAGTTGCACAAAATACTTCAGTACATTTTAGCAAGTTAGTTTATGTAGAAAATGCAAATACCAATAAAGTATTATTGGATTAAAAACCAAAATGCAATACAAATTATCTCTAGAAAAGTAGCGGCACTTGAGCCATAGTTGGGTGTAGAGTAGTGGTAAAACCTAGGTATTTGGTATCTCCATCCTTGGATTTTATTTTCATCTTCATTAAGTATAAAATCACTTTTACCACTATGGTTAGATTTGTATCTTGTCGTAATTAAATTGTCTTAAGGTAAATACATCGCTACAGCTTGAATAGTCGGATTTATTTATATTTAAAATTTCACTTGACTTTGATTGACAAGATTTGTTTTCCGGTAAAACAGACTTTATGGTTGCACTATAGAAACATTGCGAAGTTCGTAAAATTTAGGTTAGCTTTGTGGCTTACGATTTTTTGGTACGTGGAGGAAGTTTCTTCTTCTTGTTTAACTTTCTTGAAACATCGGTTGATTTGAAATGTGGTTTGCTCAACCGTATATAAGACGTTGCATCATGCGGTACACTCCCGAAATTTGAGTTCCGTGCTTTGTTGCTGCAGATAAATAAATATTGAAGGATGAATTTAAGCTGTGGATATGCAGGACATTTTATTTATTCAATTCTTCGATTAATTACACAAATCTTTCATTTAGACTACAGATTTTTTCCACCATAATGTCGTTTGTCCAGGTGCAACTCCTTTACAGTTGTCCATGTAACGTTCACTGCTTTACCATTCCCTCAATGGAGGTTGATATATGTTCGAGGTAAAACAAGCCTAGCTTTAATCCGTTTAAGTAATTTTTTTTATTGTTGTCGTTCTGACTTACCGTCGTCAAGTTTTCATATGGCGTTTCAATCATTTTATAAGGCTACTAGATGTGTATTAGATGCATGATAGAGTTATGTATTGGCATTCGTAAAAACATTGTCTTGTGTTGATTTATTATTTTTCAATTTTTACTTCGACTAATCTCTACCCACGTGTTCGTTTATTTACATTTAAAAGTACTTCCACTAAAATCTTAACGTAAAATCTTAGAAAAACACCAAATACATAGTCATATGATATTCAATATCTTTTGGATGATTTGTCTTTCATGTCGATGTCTGTTTGATGTAATTTACCTTTACTCAAGGGAATCAATATAGACAATAAACTATTATTATTATTATTTCTATGTCATTGCTGCTTACTGTTTGGGGTAACAAATAGTAGTGCTACCACATCGTTGACACTATATGACTGAAACTTTGCGTATGTGTACCTGAGAAACAAACTCTAGAACAATAACAGTGTCTGAAGTAAAATGATGAAGGTAAAAAACAGTACAAAATAAAATAAAAGTTCACCACATGCCCGTGCAATACGGCTGCATATACCTCGTATTCTCTGACAAATTTTGAAACGACTAATCTCGAGTTCTATTATAAAAACTCCGATTGAAATCAATAGCATCAAAGCCCAAAATATGGTAATCGTTCTAATTTTAGTGATCTCCACCGTTTCAGGCTTTCCCCTCACGGTATCGTATAATAAATTTCTCCAAATCATTTCATGCCAATCTGCCCACTTTTTCCATTTGTAAAATAGCCCAGATGCAACAATTTTTTGGATGGAGTCTTTTAGCCAGTCCTGATTTTCTGTTTTAGTGAGCCAACTCCTTAACTCGTTATCAAATGTTTGAGGGACCTCGAAACAAAAAAAATCCCTCATCGATTGCTGGATGTAAGGCACAAAATCATAGACCTTGAGTTAGAATATGGATAACCAAGACGCGCATTTAATTCAGTCACCATTTTTCTATATTCATTGCCTCCGACGCTGTTTTCAGACACGTAAAAAGCTTTCTCTGCAGATACCCCAAATGGATTGAATTCCTCCCCAAATCTATCGTTTGGAGAATCAGAATACTGTGGTTGATTAAAAATGATTTTGTATCCTTGGTCAACAAATTCCTTGATCGTGTTAATCTGGCCTTTGGGTGCTGGAGTAACTGTGACAATGCTAGTCAATCCATTTGAATAGAGTTGAGTCATGATAAACGCCATTGAGCAAATCACGACGAAATGGCGAGGATTGACTGATGCTCCAAAAACATTGGCTATAAATCCCACAAATTCCTCAACCGCTTTCCAAGCTTAACGATGATGCCTGTAGCAGCAAAGTAAGGCAAAACTTAGTACACTCAATGTTGCCATCCATATTCCTGAACTAAACGGTTCATACCACATTGAAAAGTTGGTCAGCATTTCTTTTTCCTCTTGTTTCCGGGGGCAATAAATGATTGTTTTGGAGTCGAAACTGTAAAAATGCATGCGATCAGCGACATATAAATTTACATACGTAACCACAGCCTTTGGCACGATTACTTCGGGACCGTCATAAATATGTTTCCACTTGAAGTTTCTTTTGTTTTGTAAAGTGTTTATGATAAAAGAAAGTGAAATGTTGTGGATCGCTGACAAGCTGTAAAGTGTCATGATGTCATGAGTGCATCTCCAATTTACCCTATTAGTTGGGTGGAGGCAAACGTTTTTTGGCATCTTTTTCATGAATTGAAACCAATCATGAGGCAACCAAGTCACTACAGTGAGTTTTTTTCTGTTCGCATTCCTAAAAAGCGAGCGATGAAGCATGAATATATCAGTGCGGCTCCACAAATGAGCAAAGTCTGTTGCAGGAATAGGAGTGGAGGAACAGTATCCACGACAGATCATTGTTACTGAAGTTTTTTCAGGGTTGCACTCAAAGTTTTGGGGTAATGTGAGAATCAATTTCAGCGCTGGAAAGATTGGTAGATTCGTGTGCCAATTAGCGAGTATGGCATTCCGACCCATAATTTCTTTCTGGAATGACTGATTTGGTAAAAGTTCAAAACTTTCCCAAACGAAATAAACATGGTTCGTGCAGGAACAACAATTTCACTGAATGCAAGTAGCGACTGGTTCAAACTGCCCGATTCCCACCCGTCCTGGATTGGAATAATGATGACGTTGAATAAATCGGAATATCTGTATGCTTCCCTCCTCAGTCCAGTTCCATTTTGAATGTTTAAGAAGCTCGGCAACAACGACGCATCTGGAACAACGCTGCCATTAGCGATGTGGCTGGAATTGAAGAAGTAGACGATGTAGTTTTCCCAGTTTGTGTTCAAGTGAGGAAAAAGGCGGGATACGCACTGGGAACAAACAACTTGTGAAGTTGCAGTCCAGAAAATCACTAGTATACGTAAATATTTCATTTTAAATGTAAAAAATCTGCTGTTTTAACTATAAATATTAATGCGTTTAACAATGAATCGAGCCTGTATAAACCAGGCAACTAAAACAAACAAGAGTAACTAATACGATTAACAAAATGTTGTCTCAGGTATAGAGAAAGAAGACTACAAAATAATTTAAAAATGAGATATTTAGTAAACTGTAAAATACGTCATGTACTGTTGTATGACAACGTTCCAGTTTTTATTCCATAACTCTCCTCGAGCTTGTCTTTTAATTTCGAATTTTTGATTAGGCAAAAGCTAGAACACTTATCTAGATAA
This sequence comes from Orchesella bifasciata, assembly GCA_034697805.1. Lineage (NCBI taxonomy): Eukaryota > Metazoa > Arthropoda > Collembola > Entomobryomorpha > Orchesellidae > Orchesella > Orchesella bifasciata. Next base: position 2,590 of record JAQGAP010003162.1, on the reverse strand, counting down.
TCTTTTTAGTTGGAGAACTTATATTAGTTTTTTGAAGGGTTTCCAAATCCAATCAGCAAGCATCCGGTGAATTAACACGCTTATATACTATATTGCCGAGTGATACCATGGTTTAAACATCATTCTTTCAGAGCGAAGTATTGCTTTGTGCATTTATAACAAGTTTTGCAATCTATTTTTTTCGGATTTGATATCAGAGGCGATGATAAAACCGATGCTAAATTGTAGCGCTTTGTTGTATTGTACACTTTTATAAAAGTTTCAATCTGTATCGTTTTAAAAATACAGTTCACAAATTATCTTGTGGTTTTAAATTTTATTCTAGTTCTGACTTTTAATACGCTCCCATGCTGGAACTTGCACAGTATCCGTCGTAATGGATCCAGATATCAATTTATTTAAAACTCTTCAACTATGTTTGCGACTTCTAGTAATGAACAGGGAGATCAAGCTATCTGTCCTACAGATGTTTATTATCGCTTTTCGTAAGAATTTGTATAACCAACCAAAATAACCCCAAGAAATGATTCGAGTCCAAGTACGTTCGTTCCTTTGAGCCAAGCGAGAGCCTTTTGGTTGTCCAGGCAGCAGACTTAAAGGTAGTTCTAGAAATAAGACATTCGCTCAACAAGACAGATTAAAGCAAAACACAAAAGAGCGATGGTGACAAAAACAACATCTACATGTAATAAGTGGACTGTAGCTTTCTTGTTCGTGGTTGGTGAAGAGAGCTACAATGTTCACTTAAAATTAACCGGAAACCTTTTTAATTGCAAAAAATGATTAGCTTCATTTCTTCAGATGAAATCGATTTAGGTTATGTTGGACTGTATTGGATAATAAGCTAGGGTCTTTAGCTATGCTAGAAGGAGAGATTGCTTTAAAAATGGATTTTAAAAACTAATTTGAGCATCTAATCTTTGAGATAGGATTGCTGACAATCCATGTCTGCTTAGTCTTGTATATTTAGCTAAATGTGGACAAATGTGAGGGCATGCCTTTATATATCAGGAGCAGTTGTCGAACTATGGAATCATTGTTACATTAGACATAGGCGATGGAATCGCAGAAATCAAAATCTAGTGATAGTCCACATTGCTAATACTAGCTCATAATAACTTAAATTTATGTAAGAATTAACAAACTACAAACTGACACTTAAAATCTATAAATATCCCACATTTGTCAATCAATTCGATTAAACTTAAATTATTAGTTGCACAAAATACTTTACCATGTTTTAGCAACGAAGTTCAAGTTTATTTTTTATTTTTAAAAAACCGACAGCAAACTCGTAGCTTCGATAAGCCACTAATGTTTCACAGAAGTACAACAATAATTTTTTACTAATTAATAGTTGTACTAGATACAACGTTTTTGCTCAGACGTTACGTTATAATTTTTGTGGCAGCAGCTACAAGCATTCACAGTAGCAACCGGGGGTTCTATTATCCCCATTACTTGTTTATCATGTTTATATCTTGTCTTAATAAAGTTGTCTAATAGTACATCACTGAAGCTCAAATTACAGGATTTATTCATGTTGAAAATTTCATTTGACTTTGATTGACAAGATTTATTTTGCGCTAAAGCAGACTTTATGGTTGCACTATGGAATCATTGCTAAGCTTCTAAAATTCTGGTTAGCTTTGTTGTTCACGATTTTTAGGACGTGATTAACATCTTCTTCTTGTTTAACTTTCTTTAAACATGGGATGGATTTGAAATGTGGTCTGGTCAACCGTATATAAGACGTTGCATCATGGGGTAGACTCCTGAAATTTGATTCCCATGCTTTGTTGCTGCGAACAAATACATATTGGAGAATGAGTTTAAACTGCAGATAAAATGTTAGTAAGAAAATAAGTTGTTTTACAGTCACGAACATGTAATATCTTAACTTAATGAACCTTAAATAATCAAAGCCAATAAAAATGGAAGCAGTGTAGCAGTACACATACAAATTTCCAACTAAATTGCATAGAGCAAACAAGCTTTTCAACGAGAAACCAGTTCCGAGTATATCCATTTAAAATCAAAAATGTTTCATGTCTAGCTAGTCTATATATAATGTAGAGGTACGCATTATTTAAGATAATTTACCCATCAAAAAAAGTAAGAAAAAGGCTCAAACCAAATAATACACGAATTAGAAGACATTTACTCTCAGTTAAATTATGCCAGAAAAGAGGTTTGCGTGTATCATTAAATCTTGCAGTGTTGTGTTCCACGCTGTGCCATATTGCCACAATAAATGTATTATGTATGCGTGCAAAAATAAATCATGTAAACATAAATATATTACATATTTGTGCCTCGCATCAAGTTGCGTGTACACTTAATACTCCAAGCTCCGTGTATATGTACCTAAAAAATTATAGTTATGTGGTGGATTTATGAATTCTCTAACTAATATCCTTGTATCCGACTCGTTGAAAATTTAAATGCAACATTTTTCTACTTGTTGAGGAACATGAAAGGAGTGAAAGAAAGAATCAGCAACCAAAAACTACTCATGCAGGTAAACACTAGTCTACCAAAGCATCATTCTACTATGAAGCAACTTTGAAGGCTAACCAGCCTACTAAAC
>JAQGAP010003161.1:0-13085 GCA_034697805.1 Orchesella bifasciata | reverse complement strand
TGAGCACATATGGCTGTGTGTATAACAGGCACATAAGATAATGAGCAGGCACATATGATCACGGGGACCCGCAAATAAATAAATAAATTTAAAAAAAAATGATTGTTGCAGAAGTACGATTAAAAAGTAGAAGTCCTGACACAATGCCACTCTAAAGCAGTGCACGGTGAAAGATTTTTCCTTTGAAGAGTACGTTAAGGGAATAAACAGCTTGGTAGGTAATGCCTCATTACTTAACCTCCGTTTGGGTTTTCGCCAAAATGCACCTGCCAAATTAGACATTTCTATACATTGTATTAGTATCAGTTGTGGTTTCTTTTACATGTATTAAGAAAAAAGATGATTTGTATGTTTCCAATAATTTGAACCGTGCGTTTTCGGTTCTGTAGTCAAAGGCTGCGTCGAAGATGGATAGAGGAACCAAACGTTGGAGAGTATCTAACATACCCGCCTTAGCACTTGCGAGAATATCTTCCCATCGCTGACAATTTGGAGGAGCAATGTTTATTAGTGCGTAGCAATTTTGGTTTGGAGGTGGAGCTCTAAAACGGAACCCTTGGTTGGGCGCAAGTAACATTGTGTTGCTGTCGCATTTTAGTGCATATGTGAACTTCTTTACAGATCTTTTGACAACTTCATAGGTAAATGATGAAATGATGGTTGGGAAATAAAATGGTCGTAAATCAAACCGCTCCAATGTTGCGGTACCCTGTTTAAAACAGAATTACGTCGTAATTATTTTTATCAGTCAACAAAAAATAATGGCAATTACAATGAACAGTTAAATAGATGATATTAGTATGTCTTCTTACGTTTAGCTTCACCAAATTAAATACAATGTTCACAGTGCAATTTTCAAATGCATCCAGCCCTTTTTTAAAGTTGAGTAGGTTTATTCGGTCCGATTGGCTCTGAGTAAGCATTGCTAGTAGAAAGAGTACCCGCAGCTGAGCCATACTGCTGAATTTAGTACAGTAAGAAAGTGCCTTAAATATACCAAGTCTTTACTAAAACTCGAAACTAAAAAATTTCTTGGACCACTTAATAAAAATATTAGTTATGTATTAGCTATTAGTTTAAATCCATGTAAGACAACATTACTGTGAGAATTTAGGTGGTATGGAGTATCCGAAATTGATTTCAAGTTCTAAATTCCAACAACCTAGTAATAAAACATTTAGGCTTCTAAAAAACTATAATACGTGATCAACGTATTTAAATCATATGTTCCGTTTCCAACATATTTTAAACTCTGTTAAAGTAAAACGAAAATTTTGGCCTTTTTCCGTTGACGTTTACCTGTAGCTTTGAAATTTTCATATAATAGCTGTTGAAGAAACGCTACTTTAATTTTTCATGTTTTATCAACAAGCACCAAACTGAAACTAAACTCAGACAACTGTCGCGTTAACTATCAAATTTTATTCGTGCAAAAACCAGACATGGGCGGTGACGGCGGTAGCCCAACTGGGTGAATATTTATGAGCAATACTTTTATGCTGGTTATGACGTTGCGACTATTGCGTGCAACAAATTTCGGCCGAAAACTTTCCATGGCCGAATGCCACGTGTTGATGGAAAAATGCCTACTAATGTGGCTGCGAAATATACTAGGTAGAGGCTAACCAGGAAATATGTTAACCTGTTTGATACACACCTAACAAGATTTTTATTTCAATACCGTAGGATTGGTTTAACTGTCTTTTTCATGTAAGTATATTAAGATGACGAGTCAGTGAGCTGTACCTTTGACTGGACCTGACAGAGATGGTTTTTAATTTCTCACTTTTAATTATTTATTTTTTAATTAATTGCTTTTCTGCTTATCTAAATTCTTGCAACGACATTTATAGGCATATACGCGGGATTACGGAAACGATTCCCAACTTAATTCTACATACAAAATAAAACATCACTAACAAAGCCCACGTTTCCATTACGTTGGAGTACGTGAAAAGTAAGTGAAAAATGTATATTAAGCTCTTGTCGTTCTTTTTGTGACCTCAGTAAGTTTTTACGATGCTCCTCCTCCATACACCAGACTATTTTTGAAAAATCGTAAAAATTACATGGAAATTAAAAATTCAGCGATTAAGCTTAAACCTTTTTAACGCTAAATACAGGCAACATTTTTCAACAATTTTTGTCCTGGATGGAAGGTAGTAGCATGTAGTGTCCACCACTTATCAGTTCCATAAGAACCCTAATGGAAATCGGTAAATTGCCTGTAAATGGAAGTATTAATTTTCAGGCAAATTTTACGATTTTTGAAAATGGTTTAGTGTTTGGAAGAGGAGCATCGTGAAAACTTACTGAGGTCAGTAAAAGAACAACAAGAACTTAATCTACCTGGCCATTTATTAAGTTTGACTGAAAAATGAAACTAACAGTTAGTTTTAGGTAAATTTTTACAAATGACAATATCGTTGAAGTTTCAATTTCCATGAGGGTACTTAGTTTAGTAATCACAATTAGCCAAAGCCAATTTCACAAGGAAATAGCGCAATAAGAAGTTTTAATAACTGATATTGATTGGGCAGTTGACACAATACTAGGCAGTTGGCACAATACAATTCACATCCTGATTAACGGTGTGAGTATTCTAACCTATCGCAAGTATATTATCTGCTTAAATAATTACCAATCAGCATCAAAATGTAAAAAGGTCCTACAGGTTGCCTATTAACTCAAATTATTTTAATCCCACATTTCTGCGATTCAACTACAAAATTCATTTGAAACGAAGAAAATTTAATGATCAGTTAATTCTTGTCATATTGTAAAACATTCCAATAATATTGGAATTACACAAAGCACACTACGATGCAAAGGAATTATGTCATATTATGTCATAATCAATTACAATTGCGAGGGACAACCTGTTATAAGTGATTACCCTTCAATCAATTTGGAATGATGTATTGTAACACATTTTGGATATTTATTTTAATAAGAACATATGGCAAATTTAGTTTATGCCATGGCTTCCAAGTAATTTAGCAACATTCAATTATAAAATGAAATGGAAGAGCTTGACTATAATCATGTTACATCATATCACTCAGAAATGGAGTGATGAGTGATGACGTACACTGCTTACTCAAATAATAAAAATTATGTTGAATCCGCACTGGTTGTAACCCGAACTCAGGGGATTCCTGTTTAAATGATTCTTAAACTATACTTTCTATTACTAGAAAATATGCACAATAACTTAATACCACGCTGAACTGACTTTTAGTGGGCTATAAGTGTATTTAATAAAACAAGACAATTAAATCAGTGTACAAATTATCCATAGAGGATGACATACTTTCAGTCAAAATACTACTATGATAAAACTGATAAAACTATCAATCAAAAGGTACCACAACACACTGGCTTTACGTGGATTTAAAGAGGTTAATTAATGGACCATAACGATTAAAATAATAGAACAATTATCAACTATAAGGCAATCTTTCAGCAAAAGATAAAGTTCTAAAACCTAGTTATGTCCTGACTGAAAACGCATACCAAAGTGCGAGAGTGACTTGCCACCAACCGCTCAACGAGGCTCCAGAAGGGGAAGTGACTGACTAACACACAAAATATAGCTATAGAGAACAGACAAGCAAGACGTGGCTATCTTTCAAGCATACCTGACTATTTACATTCTATGACTAACTCGATAACCTTAGATATAATATACCGGAAAGAAATGGATTTGAAAGCATGGCAAAACCCATAAGCGTTGCGTATTGCATATCTACTTAATTATATAGGTTCACAATGGGTACATAATTAGGAAATCTACAGGTGGCAAAATTATGAAACAACTTGTACAATAATCTGCATGTTCTTTTACACCCTTAGGTAATCTCTACCTTTCGGATCATCTAAGTTTAAGCTAATTACAGAGGTTTCAAAGTTACTAAAATGTGACTAAAAATCATGAACAAAGAGAAAAGGACAAAATGCTAAAGTTGATATAACGCACAAATATCTTACACTGTTTGACTTTCTACAAATTATCATGGTTTATTATCGTTAACGATAAATATGTGTGAAGTGCCACAGTTATTTGAAGCTTCTTGTATCGCGCAGACAGGATAAAACATTTATTTAATCGAAAACGGTTTAGAAGCAACAGCTTGTGATGATTTGTTTGTAGAAATATAAATCGTTTACGCATGTAAATATTACATTTGAATTTGAATAAATATTTTTGTAAAATATATTAGTAATCAACTATTGATATAAACCTCTCATACAAAGAGGTTTGCTACAAAATTAAGATGCTAAGTCAACACTTCGCCGCTTTCCTTACTTTAGTGAACCTGCTTAATAAGGTAGCTTGTATTCACTTACTTTTACTGGAGTTTCAATAAGAGTTCTTAAAATTGTACTACTTTAAGTAAAACCTTGCCCCAAACCGCAATACAATCAGATTTACCCGGCACGGCATTCACCTTCTTTCAGTCTTGGTGTAGTTCTCAGCAAGGTGAAGCGTGAAGACGCTTTTGGTTCAATAACCTATTATTCATAATCAAACTTTCAACCTTTTAGTTTTATGGAGATGAGCGAAATGGCCACGTGGTCCGATACTCAAAGCATGTTGATTGATAATTTCTGCGATTCAACGACTGCGTTTACTATGGAAGATAACATTACTCTTACTACCAAATTGTTTCAGCAATGCATTGTGTTCAAATGCATTTTAATAATTTGGGATGTAACAAGGTTGAAAAAAGAATTTCAAGATCGTGACTATGATCGGAGTAAAATGCACGCATATATTTTTCTAAATAACTCTCGGGCGATTGCTAAGCAAAGATTTAGTCCTTCCACATTATTTCTGGTGTCCGATTTCACAAATACACCAGCAACAAGTATAATAGATAAACATCAATTACCACTTTTTGATGTAATTAAATGGATGGATAAAGCAAAATCATTTGTGATACCAACAGCTTTTCTTACCTCAATAAGTGCAATTCCAAAGCATGAATATACAGTTCCAGATTATCGCCAAGTTTCGCTGGTTTCCTCGACAGTTTTGATTTTTGCTAATTTCAAGGAAAACTATGTGGGCATTGGAACCTACGTTCATAAAATTTTAGACAACTTTCGATTTCCCCTCAGACAAATTTCGGTGACTTATATGAAACTTGAAACTCCACATGTATCATCATTCAATGATCTAATTATCTTCTGGAAGCGGCTCCATTCAAATTACGTTACAGCGGAAAATCCATCAAATGCCACATGCCCTCCACCTGCTGACATGGAAAAGGACTACGGTTCATTGTTTACCAATGGCGTAAATTGTGGAACCCTTCAATCCTTTTTTAAGTGGACAAATTGCACAAATTTTTGGAATTGTGATTTTTTTAATTCCAGCTACCTTACCCCTATGGATTCAACTGATAAATTTTCTTACGCTTATCAATTAATTCCATTTGGATACAGCCAAGTAAGCTATGGATTTCAGGTACGATTTCCAAAAACCAGCTCTTTTGATATGAATCTCACCGCTTTTTTAACGCCACTTACGCTTGAAGTGTGGTTCTCAACTATTTTCACTTTCTTTGCGATTTCAACATGGTTGATTTGGAAAGAGGAGGGGCTATGCGAAAAAGTACTGTTTTGGCATTACTCCGTTCTTTTAGAGCAGGGCGATGATAAACCCATGCGAAAGCAGGAAAAGCTATGTGGTCAAGTTCTAGTATGTTTGTGGATCCTCTTGGCAATTTTACTTCGAAACTTATACAACTCCTCCCTATATTCCATGATTACTGCAAAATTTGAGCCAACGGGTTTCCCACTGGATATTAATGAGCTTTTGACTCAGAAAAACTTTGGAATGTTGGTACCATACAGAGCTTGCTACATTTTTTTTTAGTAATCGAAAAACGACACTTGGTTCTGCATTAAAATCGCGTTTTCAAGGGTTTTTGGAAAAGGCGACCTGCATTTCAAATTTTGATTATATTCAAACCATGCAACAAGTGATAAACTCAAGTCAAAACAGAGTTTTATGGTACGACAGGAATGGCAGGAAATTTGAACGATATGGGATCATTTGCGAGAGAATTGCGATGGCGAATATAGCCCGACATTACAGAGAAAAAATAGGATGCACAGCATTGTTCCTAAGCAGAAACCTTTCCTTCATTCCTTTTCATTTTGGAAGGGTTTTACCTCCCACTTTACAACGGAATTATTTGCAACGTTTTTGGGAAGGTTTGATCAATCAGGAGTCTATGAATGGTCTGCTAAGCGATTCAGAATGTCTCTGACTTTTGAAAAGTGGAAAAAAATTAGTCGAGGTCTCGATTCAGAATTGAGCAATGGTAGCTTATACAGCTATTTGTTTCAGGCGAATAGTAGAAGTAAGGTGGAAAGAGAGGAGGACACACCAACCAAACTTGTAGCTTTTAAGGGAACCTTGATAATAACATGTTTTATGCTAAATGTAGCTCTTGCGGCTTTAATATTTGAGCTGGGAAAAGCTAGGTCGAGAACAAAGGGCATATTCTCGGAAAGGAATTACGTAAATTATACTTTTGGTGTTGGGAAATTGGCAAAGCGGTACTTTCACTAGGGTTGGTAGCACGCACAGACAAACTTTGCAAATTAGTTCGATGAATGTATTGTTTGATTGTCTTTTTGTTATGTACAGGAATACTTAGTTTTAGTAGACTTAAATTTATTTGCACTTCAGTATGAAATGTATGTTCAGAATTATCTTCTTTCTTCAGTTTCTTGAGAGACTGATGATCAGTAACTGATCGCAGGCTGTTACATTTCATGTGGATGGCACCTAAAGCATAAAATCACAGCAAATCGGAGTTTTACATACAAACTTTATTTTATTAGGGTTTTCTTTAAACCATTCTTACAAACAATGCTTTATAAAAAACTAATTAAATATACTTGCATATTAGACACCAGCATTTGATTTACTTAGAAAGGATTAACACAAAAAGACTAATATGTAGTCATCCAATAATCCAAACTAAAAGTGCCACGAAAGATTGAAAAAGTAATCGGAATTTACAATGCGGCACAACATACAATTTATCTTTATTGCATCCTTTTTATATTTTCTTTGTAAGAATTCCTTCCTAACCTGACCAATAAGTTAACATGTAAAAAACTTATCCTCTATTCCAACGTCCAACTGCAATAATATTCAACGTCTTCAAGACCGGTAGCAAACTCCAAATAGTTGAGGCTTTCATTCGATGCTCAAATCCACGAAGTTAAACAACGCTCCCTTCCATTGGTCTCTTTTCACAAAACTGATCACACCATAGTTCTAAAGTAGATAGGGATGACAGCTGGAGAAAGGGTCAAGGGATCCCTCATATCCCTCCACAGTAAGGGACCTCAATTTGGGCAGGTTGATTATGAACTCATTCCGTAAGCCCGTACGCCGCCCACAGTGAAATGTATGCACCTCTTCCAGCGTTTCTCCAAAGGGCTCCTGGCTTCTAAAAAGTCGTTCAAGACTCACCATCTCGCTGTCCAAGTTATACACCCTCAACTTCACCTTCTTCAGCGGAGGTGAAGCTTGCCCCAACAGTTTTAAATCTTGAAGAGGAAGCCAGCAATCCAAGACCTCGAGGTTTGGGAAACTGTATACAACTCCCGGAATCCGATTCACGTATCGGAATCATAAAATTTGATTCTTTTGATGGTCTCTCGAACATAGAAAAATTCCAAAATGGCGACAATCAGAGCCTGAGTGACGCATTTAATCCTTAGAGTTTCCAAATTGACCAGTTGTGGAAGAGGATTGTCTAGTCCCAAGTCAAATTCGTCGTCACCTTGTCCAACAAGTACCAAACGTTTCACGGATGACAACCGGAGCAAACAGTTTCGTAACTTTGTAGCGATGCCAAGATGCTGAGAGCCCTCGAGTTTGATGGACGCAAAATTAACGTGTTCTCCAAATGTATCGAGAAGGAGGATGACGTTGTTCCATCGTTCGACGTACACGTGGGGAAGCCCATACAATTTCTCTGCGAGTAGAAATACGGGATTAGGAAGCGTCAAGTCGATTGCAATGTTTTTGTGTGGAAATGGATTTCCTGGGTGGGAGTTCATGTCTTCTAAAAACCTTCGAATGTCCCCAGAGGATTTGAATCTGTTGATGAGCTTTAAAGTCGATGATCCTTCACTGCATCGAAAAGAGTGCATGAGGGATGAGTTTGAGATGCATGATCCACAACTTCCTTTCAGACTTTAGATGTCTCACGAAGCTGGAGCAAATCCGGTTGCGGAAGTTGCGCTAGAATTATTGGTGCGACCTGTGAAAAGTATTTTCGTTAGATTCCTTTCTATTCGACAGACGGACAGAAAATGCATAATGCAATTTTTCGGTTGTCTGTAGCATTAATAGCCATATCATTGCATTATAAGAAGGGAAATTGAGATAACGTGGCCTGGCAACCGGCCATCCTTATAACATGCAATTAATTAGAAATTAATAGTAATCGTGGCTTTTTTTAACATACAAACCCGGATGTCACCTTTGAGGTAATTCAGTCGCCTTTTTGTGGTGTTAAACGTGTATATTTTCTCGCTTATTAAAAGAACCCTGTTAGTTCTACATATTTGAAGTGGGATCCCAATTTAATAGCAAACCAACTCCCAGAATCAACTATGGAAAGCCTCCGCGAGTGTCCAATCTGCATAGAAGTACCAGAGCGAGAGATCTACCAGTGTTCTGAAGGACATATCATTTGTCACCTCTGCATTTCCAAAGTGAGTGGCCGTCGTTGTCCCCAGTGCAGAAACCCATTGGAATTTGGAACCAAGAGAATCCGTTGCAGAGTCTTGGAGCAGCTGTTGGACAGTCAAGACTTTGAGTGCAAATTCAAAGACGAGGGTTGTGCTCAAATAGTTAAACGAGGAGAGCTGAGCAGCCACGCAAATTCGTGTGTCTTCAAGTGAGTCCTTTACGATTTTTAAAAATTATTAAGGATTTCTAATTATTTTGTAATTTTTCCAACAGTTCAGCCACCGTTGGTTTGTGCGAGAAGCTGGGACTGGGGTGCAGCTTCAGACTCGGCGCTGTTTCCAGAGCAGAGGTCATCGCCCATTTTAAAACTGTGCACATGTACACTTCTTCCCCTGATTTAAGCGGTAACTGGCCTCTATTCATCCGGGGTGGAACGATGATGACGGAAGTGGAAACCAAGAAGAAAAATGCCGAAGATGTGAGATTTTTGAAGTTGTATACTCCGGAGAATTCAGAAACGAGTCCATTGTTTTTGATGATGATGGTAGCAGACACGGTTAAGGGAGTTCTGAGTGCGGTGTGCGTCAAAGTGTGGGACTCAGGATCCAATCCCTCCACAAAGTACGTCGCCGAAACTAAGATCATCAAAGCTTCACAAGCAACACCAGGTGGAAGTGCTCTAATCGTAAGTTAAACTAAAGTATCAACATTTCGGGTCTTCGATTCGATTATCTTATCTTAATTTTTTGTCTTCGGTTTCTCCAGCGTTTCCCAATCGTTTGCGGATTGAGGGTGCGCGGTTTAAAGGAGGCGCCCTACTTGATCGAAGTCTGTCCCCCACTTTCATTGTTGGAAGAGTGCCGGTTTGGAGCCAACATTGAAGATCGCGTCGAAGTCGACATCTATAGCCTATATCCTATCTAGAGTTTTGCCAAAACCCAACTTCTGTTTAACTATTTGACCTGTGTTCTACTACTAATTATATAGTTCGTTACAAATATTATGTAAATAAAATTTTTAATCGCGAAAAATTCTATGGTTAAAATGCTTTTATTAATTCGCCGTATCATAAGTAGCTTTCTAGAACAGAGTCCACGCACTTAGTCATGATCATGATAATAATCAGAGGAATACATTTAGATTTCAAGCATATTTTAATAAGTTTTATGCAGATTTTATAAATGAAACCGACGACGGCTGTCTTCCATCCTGTGTCGCTTGTTGGTAATGATCCATTGATACTCGCCAGTCTTCGACTCAAACTTCCCCTTCTGAACAGATCGGAGCTTGAGGGTGAAACGTGGACCGAGTTCACGAAGCGCAGCCTTTGTCCCATCTTTCTTAAATTCATATCTGTAAAATGGAAGATTAGATTATACGATACAACTTGAAACAAAGTGAATAACAATGATTTGAAGGAGCTAACCGATGATGTCTGAAGAAGATGTAGTCCCGCTGATTATGAAAGGTCACAATCCGCCTCCCTTTGAACTCCGGTTGGTAGTGAAACAGCGAGGCAAATATCCGACCGATTCCGACTCCAAGTCGAGTTCTGAAATTGGACCATAGTACTTCCCGACGGTGACCCGTGATTTTTTTCCAATCCCGCTTGATATGCTTGGTCAACTTGACATTGCTCAATCGAAAGAAACAGGTTGGTCCTTCCGGTAAGTGAGTGATGAGCATGCTGCCTGAAAACAATCAAGTCACAAACAATATGATTAAGTCATGGAAACTTAGAAAAAGTATTATTAAAGTTCTCACTTGGCTCCTTCCTGTCTTCGTTTATCACAACGATATCCGTAAAATCATGATCCTTAGCCTGGCGCACGATGTTCTTGATCTTGGCTTGTCGCCGGTGGAACACAGTCGAGTTGGGGATCACACGCTCCAGCTCCTTCAGAAACAGTCTGGTTTTCTAGAATAAATTAAAATGTAAATGTTTTATTCAGCGAATCATTCATTCTAATCTATAACTCATCGATGATAAGATGACCAAATACCAGATTCGGATTGGCTGACGAAGTGATGAGAACCTTGGGCACATAGCTTTTGTCAAAGTAGCTGCTAAACTCATCCAGTTCCAAATCTTCTGGGTGACTCTCCTCCACAAACGTCGAGTTAAGTTCCCGAAGACTTTCCAGCGTTTGCCGCAAACGGTTTGCGGGACCTGTTTTGGAGGTGCATCTTCCCCAAGCGCTTCTGCTTCCCGTTGCTTCCGTTTTCGCTCTTCTTTCTTCAGCTAAAAACCAATTATAAAACAATAATGGAATGAGAAGCATAATAATTACTTAATTTAGTTCACTGACCTTTGCCTTCAATTTCTTGGCTCTTGCAACATCCTTCCGCTTCTTGTGTCGAGTTGAACACTGGTTGGCTTTGTTCATTGCGCTTTGATAATCTCCCAAATTCTGTTCAACTGAACCCGGCTCCATCTTTACCTTCATGATTAAAATTAGACCGTTTACTAAACAACTTCGTTTAAAATATCAACGTCAAACACAGAGCTGCAGGACCGCGGTTCATTTTTGGACCGCGGTCTTGCGGTTCAGGTACCGGTTCTGAACCGAGACCTGAACCGAGAACCGACATTTTTTACGAAAGAACCGAAGACCTGAACCGAGAACCGCAGGCAGGTTCAAAAAGAACCGAAGACCTGAACCGAGAACCGCAGGCAGGTTCAAAAAGAACCGAAGACCTGAACCGAGAACCGAAATTTTTTATGAAAGAACCGAAGACCTGAACCTAGGACCGACAATTTTAGTATAAAACTTTATTTATTCCTCTACGTCATATAACGTACGCAAATCACAGTAAAACAGTTACATTTTGTCTTAAATGTACTATATACTACGTAATTAATAAGGTGTAGCATGTTTTACACTGAAAAAATTTATCCAAAATTAAGTAGGGCTGTCCGTTAAGACATAAACATGCCCTAAGCACAGAAAATATTATATAAAATCATTTTTGGGCTAGTAATGCAAATCTACTTCTATAAAATCAAAATTTTTATTCAATTTTTACAACCTAATTTCAACAAGCAATTTTCCAAAAATTAAAAAAGAACCGAAGACCTGAACCGAGAACTGAAATTTTTCATAAAAGAACCGAAGACCTGAACCGAGAACCGCAGGCAGGTTCAAAAAGAACCGAAGACCTGAACCGAGAACCGCAAGGTTTTGGGGAAAGAACCGAAGACCTGAACCGAGAACCGCAAGGTTTTGGGAAAAGAACCGAAGACCTGAACTGAGACCGAAAAAATTTTCGGTTCACAGCTCTGGTCAAACAAATGACTACTCAGAAACAACAAAGATTGAGTTCACTCTCATGTACGTGCATCTGAAATATGATTGTAGAGAAAAAGTTGACATTTGATAATCCCGCGTATTTTTTCTTTGTCTAGTACACTCATTAAGTTCTTATGCGACGCTATGAGTGCTGATTAACTTCTCCGCATGAGTTTTGGCATGATGCCAATGTACTGTCTTTTCTTAGAAATGTGAACTCAACCAGTTTCTCAGAACAGTGCTTAATATTCCTCAATCATTTCTTCTTTAAAGGATATCATTAATGATTCCTGCTTTTTTCAATCAGTCACTAATGTCAGCAGATATTAAACTATCCTGGTTCCTTTTCAATAATTTTGCATTCAATCATTAAACTGCTAAATTTTCGTTTAACAATCCGTCCAAGGGTATCCACCTACTCGGATGATCAATATGAGCCACATGGTGTATTTCGTAAGTTAACATGTTCTAAGTTCTAAACAATTTGTATAAATCATAATTTTAATGAATAAGTGTCGTAATGTACTATTTTTCAGATTTGTACCAGTTTTCTGTGTATGAGCTTCGTCGGGAAAGCGAAGATGGAGAGAAGAGAGAAAGGAAGAGAGAGAGAAGCTCAACTCTTTGATGGACTGGTGACCTGTCATTTGGAAAGAGAGCTACAATTCGTTCTGGTTTGGTTGTGGCGACTTAGTTTCATTGCTTGTGGGATTACCATGCAGTTCATTTTCACTGGATTGGAGCTTACGGGCCGAGCTAGGCTTGTGATTTTGGGCAGGGGCAGCTTTCCGGCTTCTCTTCATTACATTTTGTTGCTCGGTATGTACGAAATAATGACAGGAGATGTTGTCTTGCTCACAGCAGTCTTTTGGATTTCAAACTATCTTCCGACTTATGCTTACTCCTCCATCACTTTTTCCTTCTTGAGTATTGCGGCCTGTCATCGTATTCTGAGGGCTTTGTATTAGAACAACCTTGAAACATATTGGATGAACAATCAAAGAAATATACCGTGCAGCTCTTCAAAGCATTAAGTTTGTTCCGTTATTTGGAAATAAATTAAT
>JAQGAP010003160.1:0-13087 GCA_034697805.1 Orchesella bifasciata | reverse complement strand
TGTTTCATGACAATCCTATATTCTTGCTGAATGTGCATAATTGTATTTATTTGCTTGCTTTGCTCCATTAGTTGCTGAATTTTATTAATCATGATATCAAGGTAATTTTGAACAGAGAATGTGTTCGGTAACAAAGTAATAATTAAAACTTCTATGTGCATCTTTTTTGGTCAACATACAGCTCCTCTAACATACACGACGTGTCTTTGACACAAACCAATACTTGATATTCCATTGCTCTCACTCCTGCAGCTCCAAGTGGCATTTCGGCAGACTTATCAAACAATTTTGCTCCATCTTTCTTCCAAACATTCCCAACTGAGTCTTCAGTCACGCCATCATATGTTCCATTTACGGATGCAAAAGCTACATGGCTTTTCCAGCCATAGTCCTCATTCCGTCCACCTGCCACAATCGCATTCGCTACCGTCGCATCAGCTTTATCCACTAGTTTATATTTACTGCATTGATCAAGAAGTCCTCTTGGAATGGTTAAAACTTCCACGTTATTCGTTTCCTCATAAAGTTCAAAATTCTCGTAAATCCTACAACTTTTCTTAGAATCGTCGTATTTCCCTGCAATAACAGACCCAGTAGCAACCCTAGCTCGACAAGGGAACAAAGGAGTACCGTCGTGTGATTGGTAACCAAAACTGTGCATATTTGCCATGTCTTCAATCGTCAGATTTTCTACTGGTCGCCATCTATGCCGGTTGCAACCTGTTTTAAATATTCTAGTTTAGTATTTACATGTCAAAATTTTAAAAAAAGTAAGAAAATTTTTACCTTGACAATTATACAGACTGTTAATCCCATCTACGTCAAGAACGCTGAGACTTCCATTTGAACGTTGTCCGCACTTTGTCACATTGGAAATTTTTGCCCATCCAGTCTCACACTTGTTGCAATTCCAATGCCATATACTTTCATAATCGTACATTCCCATTGGACTATGTGAACGTAATACCGATGGCGTTGTCGTGCAATATTCTTGGAAGTTTAGATATTCATTTCGATCCACACGTTTATGTTCGGAACCAAGACAGAGAGCAAATCCTAGTATATACACTATATCTGCCAAATTCCGAGCTAATGTCCCGATTCTGGCATATTGGTAGCCTCCAACTTTACAAGTCATTCCGCTTTCAAGTGCTTTATTGCTTTTTTCAATGCTAACAAAGTCAACGTCACCTTCCTGCCACGGCAAAAATCTAATGCAGGTTTTGGTGTGGTAGACATTGAAAGCCTTTCTCAATTCCGCTATATCCCGTAAAGGTAGTCCGGAATGGATTTTGTACTTTACTATACCATTCTGCCACTTTTCTCCCGGAGAAACGTTAAGGGATAAAGAGATGCGGAATAAACAAGAGTTTAATAATAGAATGATAAGGACAAATCGACTTTGTGGTCTATATTTCGACGACATTTTCACTTTACCCCAGTTTTTTACTGACTTTAGTTAGAATGATACAAATGTGAAGTCAATGCCTGGATTGAGTCTACAGTGTTTAGTTCTTCTTATCACACTTTCGTGGAAAATATTTTTTTTGTTACTGGCTTGGCTTGGCTTGTCAGCAATACGCAGTACATCTTTGTAAAACGAATTTTCGCAAGAATGTATTGATAGGTTTCTCTTTTCGCAAAGCAAGTTTGCTCAATAAAAACAAGATAGTCAAACGAGGTTTGCACTCAGGACAATTTATCTCGAACGGAAACACGTACATTTAGCTACTCAAAAGACACAGTATTTTGAATTGGCTGAGGTTTATGAGTAAACAGATCATCATTCATTATTTGGAATGTCAATTTCTAATAATGTAAAATGCTTGATAATTTTTAAAAAAGTATTATGTATAAGTTGAACAAACATAGACAAACACATCAGTAATTTTATTACTAGGCAGTCAGAGATCAGCGTGCAAATTTGCACTCCTGGAGTGCAAAATAGCACTCCTCGGTGGAGTGCAAATTTGCACGCTGATCTCTGACTGCTAGGAGCATTTCATAACATTGACATTTCTTGAGATTTACAAAAACTGGAGAATATCTTATGTATGCAGAAAACTTCCAAAGATGTTGAGCTCGTATTCATTCTAGTATCAAATTCAAGTAGACTGTAGTTTGCAGTTCTTCTTATCAGCATACCATTGCTCAATCATGCACGCTATGTCTTGACTGCAGCTCAAAATCCTGAAGTCGCTCACTTTATGGACAATATAGCAAAGTGACATTTCAGCATCAATGGAGTTTTGAGTCACTCTATCCTCTCCAACTATTGATCCGTATGCAACATGAAAACTCCACTTATAATGCTTGATTGAGGTCCCTACTTCAATTGCATTGTTTAACAAAAAATGCACTTTGTCAACCAAAGTTTACACATTTCAATCCAGCCGTAATCCACCAAGAATGGTCAAAAGATCCACTCCTTTTCATATTTCATTAACTTTATTTCCATCAGCAATATTGCAAGTTTTCAAGAAATCATTGAAAATTCCTGCATAAATTTCTCTACCGTCAATAACTGCCCTGCAAGGGTAAATGGGCGAGCCGTCCTTCGTCTCATAACTGAAGTTGTGCATGTTTTCCATCCATATCATCATGGGTGAGAGAAACTGCTGAAATCCATCGATGACACTCAGCTGATGAGCAGAAAACACAATTTAACATAAAATTGAACATAAATAATCTACATTTAATCTCTTAACCGACACTTGTGCAACAAATTGATGGCATCCATTCCCTGAAAACTGTTGAGATATAAGGTTACTAGTTGCTTTTGGTTTTTGTGGGCAAGACAAAGTGTGTGGCACCAGTGTGCTCACGTTCCTGCAGTTTTTTCCAAACGCGGAAAACTGATAGCCACCTTTTTTGCAGACG
Source organism: Orchesella bifasciata (assembly GCA_034697805.1). Classification (NCBI taxonomy): domain Eukaryota; kingdom Metazoa; phylum Arthropoda; class Collembola; order Entomobryomorpha; family Orchesellidae; genus Orchesella; species Orchesella bifasciata. The sequence continues at coordinate 10,207 of JAQGAP010003160.1, read as the reverse complement.
TGTGATTTTCCACACACCTTCTCAGTTTGGTTTATAACCATGAATGCATAGTGAGGATGCATGCTCTCTTACAACATCCTGTACATTCTGGAAGTAAATGTATATTGGCTTATTATTTTTCTGTAGGTAGGAAACGGTCAGACTATCGCTATTTGCACATTTGCTGTGTAAAAATGCCAATGGTATAAATGAAATGAAGTGAACTGAACACGGAGGGATAAAGAAAAAAATACGATATATAAATATGTTTCAATGCTTAACAATCTGGATTTAATCAAGACGTTTATGTGTTTTATGTGATTGATTGATACATTATGAAGCCAAAGAGTGTGAAATTTAAAGAAATACTAGAGTGTCAATAGGAATTCATTTGAGATAATTTTAAGTTGATACTTCGACAACGTGAGAGTATTCTGGTTTTTAATACCGAATAGTTGCAGTCTCAAATTGCCAATTTTGCAACATCATGTCACTCACATTCTGTGGGAATAAACTTTCATAGTTTATGGTATCATTTTTTTAGCTTTTGGGTCACCTAGCTTTGTATGAAGTTAGTTTTAAAAATTGATAGAAATACGATTTGCATGTTAGTTTATATTTTAATTCAATGTAAAAAAATGAACGCATGCCTTCCAAACTGGAGTGATCACTACTGATAATAGTGATGTACGGCAAATTTCAGTTTTTATCAGAAAAACCCTGTTCATACTTTTTTATTAAATTAAATTTCTAGTTTCTAAAGCTTTTCAAATAATATGTTAATTGCTAATCTTAAAATAAAACGTTGTGAAGGTTGGCCGGACAATTTCCTCCTACTCCTATCCTTTTGCGAACCCAAATATTTTGGATTCCATATGATTTAATTCCTTCCAATAGTGCAACTATTATGTAATAGAGCTATTTGCAGTTATTGATAATTGTATTAATGTATTCCGCTGCGTATTTAAAATGTTAACCGGTAAATAAACATGTTGAGTGCGCAACAGTTTGCTTTCACTGTATCTAATTTGAAAGTTATTAATTTAACAACAGTAAACTAACTGTTTGATTAAAGCAAAAGTCGATAACAATCAAGGGAGAAAGTTCGTCAATATAATTAACAGATCCTACATAGCTTTTCAGTGGTGATAGAGACAGTAGGCGTCTTTCCATCCACTTTCTGTCTCGTGTCTTCGCAGCTCCCGCTAAAAAATTGCATTTAAAGACTTCACAGAAATTTTTAGAAGTGGAGAGCACTCCTGCCAGTACCGTTGTGTACACACCAAGTGAAATTCCCGTGTCAATGACGACGTTTAGAAAAAAGAAAAGTCTCGTAAACGCAAGTTGAGATCCAATCGACACCAAAGTGTAAAAGCCAATAATCACTGATATCATCAAAAAACAAAAATTTAAAGGAAGGAGGAAATTTTGTTGGAGGTTATTATAGTATCGAGTCAACATTTGGATTTCTCTGTAGCGCCGCAAAACTGTATATGGTTTTGAATCCATCATAGTCAAAATAAATTGAAGATAACGCCGCAAGCAGTATGCGAACAAAAACGAAAATTCTACTAGAAAAACTGATAAGCTTCCCATTAAATCAAAACTTAACCAGATCGTTAGCATACAAATGAGGAGCAATAGTAGGGTTGAAAGAATGGACCATCCTGGTTCCTGAATATTGTTTCTGCAAGCTGGAATTGAAAGGTACGCAAATGTAATGAAATTACATGGAGTGAACCATCGTAAAAGTACGTATGGAACTGCCACCACAGTTGGGCAGATAGTTCCCAAAATAATAACCAGCTTAAAAAGTTTGATTTCGTATTCCCGGAAAACCGCATATTTGTTTATATCTAAAAATATTATTTCAGAACATTAAAAAATTATAATTTACGTAACAAAAGCATCAGCAAATTGGTTGATTAAAAGTTCTTGATTAAAAAATTAGAAATATTGAAAATTACCAATTAGGTTTCGTTTCTCGAACTGAAGAAACAGACTGAAAATTTCAACTAAACTGCTTCGACGGTGAAATACGGTCCACTTGGAGAAACACAATCCGAGACCAGTTGTTGACACTAGTAACCCCTCCATGAACAAAACCAACGGTGCATCACTTCCATGTCTCAGGAATTGTACCCACAGGGTAAGCGTGAAAAATGTGAAAACGACAGTTTTGCAAATTTCGTATGTTAGTTCTTTGTTGTTACAAACAGTTAGTTCAGATGTTTTGGAAAATTTTACTGGAAACGTGCCTAACGAATGAATTATCCATAAGTGAATTTTTGTAAACCTGAGAAGGTTTTCTGTAAGTAGCATTTTACAATATGTGGTAAAGAATAAGTTTTCCCGGTGTATTGTCTACAAGTGGTAACGAACGACTAACTCTTATCAAAAGGAAATCAGGTATGTATGAATTTATCTACGAGAGGTAAAAACAACATGCTAGTTTTCAAGAAAATTTACCATGACAAAAGCCTACCACTATTATAAATAATCTAATCGGTTTCTAAAATTGGTGAACGGGTTCCTCGCTTCCGAATGAGTAGCATGCCAAACGAAGAGGAACTAATAATATAGTTCTCGTGAGAAAATATGGGTTGAAAACCATCCAAGGTTCCATATAGGGCTGCCGCGTTTATCGTTTACTAAACCGTTTATTGGGACCGTTTACTAAACCGTTTATTGGGACCGTTTAGTAAACGAAAACGGTAAACGCGTTTATCGTTTACGTTTAAACGGTGCCATGCAAATTACGTGTACTCGTTGCTGTGGCTATTGAGGTGGTGTAGATGGCACCATGAGGTCAAAGGCGGATCCCAATAACGAGTTAGCGGTGGATTCAGACTAAGGAGTTTGAGGTGCTAAGCTTGAGGTGGGAACTACTACTGGTTTTGGGGTGGGAACAAATACTCGGTTTGAGGAGGGAACTATTGATGGGCTTGAGGTGGGAACTATTACTGGGTTTGAGGTGGTAATATTTAAATTGTCTGGCCACTATCATCTCCACCTGAGATGGACTTATGGTTGCCACCGTAGAATGAGTAATGTTTTCCACCTCAGACTTAGTAATTGTTTCCACCTAAAGCCCACTGGTTGGTTCCCACCTCAAAACCAGCATTGGTTCCCACACTAAACCCAGTATTGGTTACCACCACAAAACCAGTCGTGATTCCCACCTCAAACGCACCCACCAATAGGTACCACCTTCGCACTCGTTTTCATTGCTATTCCCACGTTCTCCCTTATCTGATATGGTGGCATACCATCTGCTGCAAATCCAATGAGAAATATACAGTAAACGTAAACGAAACCGTTTATCGTTTAGTGATTTTCGTTTATCGTTTTTTAGTGAAATCCGTTTATCGTTTACGTTTAGCTTCGTTTAAACGAAAACGGTGAACGGCAGCCCTAGTTCCATACTTCCAAATTACACACATTCAACATCGGGTATTGATGAAAAAAGTGAGAAGCAAACGAAAATCCAATGCAAAAGCTGCCACGCAGTTATAAATACGTTATCTACAGGTTAAAATATTCTACACGGACTGCGACATTCTTATGGAAGTTGGTTCACGTTTTCATATTAAAATCTACACAAGACACAGACAGTTTGAAGGCAGGGAAGACAGTGATTGGAAAATCAAACAAATATGTCATAAAGTTATGCAGTTCTACACCATCTATTCCAGTAGGCTAGCACAAAGTCGTCTATTTATTTATCAAGGTTGCCACGTGGACGCCGATCGCAAAACTCGTACCAGGCTAAATTCTTGCAAATGGGAAAAAAGCCCATTCCAATAAACAACTGAATCCGGCAACTAAACAACCTCCAAGTAAAACCATAAAAATGACAATGATGTTAGATTTCAGAGAAATTATATACGGTGGAGTACTACTAGTGCACCAGCTGTCTAGTTCATCTGGATTTTGTTCCATCCAGCTTTTCCAAAACCAATATATTTCTGATTGCTCAAGGTAGCGCATTCTTTTCTTCATATAGCTTCCTGCACTTTCCTGAACATACCAAACTGTCGCCTTTGCAAGAAATGGTTGCTTTCTAGAATACATCGCAGTATTGCATTTTTTACGAAAATCGCTCTCAATTCTTTGAATTTCTTGATATCTCCCAACATATGCCGACTCATGACAGTTGTCAATGAGTTTTTCGATTGCAGAACTATCGCTTCTAGTAGAAACTGTTGTTGCAGAGATATGAAACATTAACCGAGCATATTCGTTGTATTGCTTCGAGTTGAACTTGTAGCTTCTCAGGAATCCCAAATCATTCCAACTGCTACGGTTATTCGAATCACGAAACATATATGACATTCGTTCCTGTCCCATGGTAAGGTATAAAATAAGGTAAATCGTATAACCAAAGTCTGTGCAGTAGGGACGATGAATTGAGGACGAATTATTGGTATCCAAGCTGCACCAATTTGCCAGGTTTTGCGTAAATAGCCGGAAATTGGAAAGTTGATGAAATCCTTCCATTCTTATTTTTCTATATGGAGCAGCCGCTTTTGAGAAATTTATTCCTTTGTACGCATTGCTGAGAACGATAGATGTAAGAAGCCAGACTGCAAAATATCCGCGTAGTTTCCGATTTTTGTTCAGCTCTTTCGTCATTACGATCGTATTTAAAAGGAGTGCAAATATTGTCCTGTATATTGAACATGAACTGACATTTTGAGAATGATTCAATCCCGTTTTACTGCCAGTTAACAGAACTATTCTAATCAACAAGACAGAAAGTATTGAAAATGTTAAAAGTAGAAGCCATACTTGTAGCTCAAACGGTTGCAAATACACCAAAGAATTGAATGGAGGTTTCCCATCGCATGTTATAAAATTAAATGACCGTGATTGCATTTGTAAAATTTCAAAGCCGTAATTTAATAACGGTGACATTCCCAATTGTGGTTTGTGGGAACTTGTTGCCCAATCAATGCCATTGCTACTGTCCAAACCATAAGGTTTTTATAGCTTTGTATCCTCGAGTAGAATGGAAAGTATAATTTCGTCCAAATTTGGTTTAAGTTTAAGCAGAGCTGGGATATCTCTGACATTTCGAATTTTCGATAAAAGCTGCAAGTCAGTTTTTCTTAGACCTTTGCCCGTAACAGTGGTAGATTGATCGTACGAATTTAGCTTGAAGTACGTAAAATTCTTGCCATTTTCGGTTTTATTGTGGTAGAGATTAAAAATTCCATTTTTTAATTTACCAACTTGACACTTTTTCGTGATATCATTAAACATATATATTGGACCTGGAAATAGACTAGGGACTTTACAGAACTGACACATAAATGTAATTTCGAGGCAGGTGGTACCAACAGTCAAAAAATTTCCACTATACTTTAGTTTTCGATCGGCTGGATAAGTAATTTTAAACGGTATTTGAAGATAAGGATTTAAATGTAGATTGTAGGATCCAAGTTTCTTAAAATATTCGTCATTTTTTGGTAAGCTTGAAAGAATGTAAAAAACTATGAGGGTATGCAAAGCCAGCGACCGTGTATGTCTTGATTTTGAACTTGCATGTTGATCAGAAATACTCATTAGTTTATATGCGCAGTAAAGTCCATAGTCCATACATTCAGAGGCTTTGTCAAATCCAAAATTATTTTTAGCTACGAGCATGTTAGCAAAAGCTGTTTCGGGATGGGTATTATCAAAACTGGGAATAATTGACAATGTCTGGCACTGGGTCCAAGTTGGACCCAGTGCCAGACATTGTTGCCAGACATTGATGCCAGACATCTCACTTACACTCAAATTCCATCGTTGGACCGTCCAACGATGGAATTTGAGTGTAAGTGAGAAGTTCGAAGAACTTTTGAAATATACAATGGGAACGATTGGGGCAGTTTCTTGAGTTTGACTGTGTGGAGAGAAAGACACCCCACACCAAACATGAATTGCATTAAAGCAGTTGTCAAAATCGGCTAACCAGTTCACATGGGGCAGTATGATTTCGTTGCTAACTGCAGCAGCAAAAGTAATCACGATGAAACCTATTAGGAAATGTATCATTCTTAAAATGTATCTGCTTGGAGGAAAGCATGCCAACGTAAACACAGATTCCTTGTTGGTGCAGGAAAAATCTTCGAAAGTTTATAAGGCTTCCAAGCGACAGGAAAAGTACGCCAAAATTTGATCTACGTGGTACACGGGAAGATTGCGGTATAGACTTCCACGAAAAGTTCATTAACTGACAACTTGATGGCAGTTTACTGTTTTGTATTGTCAGTTGCGTCGGTCCGTTTTTACGCAAAAGTGTTTAGACGAATTAACATTTCCTAAATACATTATCACTAATGGATATCTTAATTCAAAGCAAAGGTCAAGTTCAATCATGCGCAAAATCTTACTTCAAAAACAAATGGGATTTTCAGCTCCGTACATATAGGTGCTATCAGGTTTATTTAGTTACTACTTTCTATTTGAATTGTGGAGTAAATGAAACAGCAACTATGCACTTTAAAGTTCACTTATTTCAATGTACTTTCACCACATGGAGTTCTCAACAGGACCGATACTCAAGTGAAGTACACACCATTATCACATATTTAAAAGAAATTTCAAGTTGCATCAGCTTATTCAATTGAAACGTAAAAGGTTTGTATTTAATTTGGCATTCTTTGTATTTTCATCATGGCATGATAAAGGGAGAAATACCCACTAGATATGGTGGTGCTTTAAAAGCAATTACTTGAATCCCGTGTTCTAACTCGGCTTTATGCGGGGTTTATTCTAAAATACATCGTATCTAAATGTTGTGAACCTCTTATATTTCTAATATATTGTTTACAGTTCACTTGATGCTCCTCCTTGGGTTTACAAACTTTTATTAACCAAACAATATATTTTGTAATTTTACACACAACATTGAAGTGTACACAATATATTCCATATAAAGATTTCATAAGATATCACACAAACAATTTTTTTCTTACACTTGTTAATACAAGTATCTTACAAATACCTTTTTTCAATACCTTAAGCACACTTTGTAAATGACCATAAAAAACAATATTTGTCGTGGTTTTCAAATACTAATTGTAGGAGTGCCGGTGTGCCTGACAGCGTGCGAAACTATGTTTAACAACTGCTTTTATATTCCACTAGTCGTAAATAGATGTAAATTGTAAACCTTGTCAAACATTTTGGAACACAAAGCTAATTGTTAGTGGACGTTGACCATAAAAGTACTAAATATTATATATTCATCAAAATTTTCAAATTCTTCGTTTTCCCCAGCAAGTTAATAGTTATTATGCGGCATTTTAATCTCAATTAAAAAGACTTAAGTAACTAAGGAGAAGCAGTTGATGCTTGGGGGAACTTTGGCTTTGAGAAATAGTACATGTGTGCCAAACCTTGCACAACTATTACGATTAAAGAAGTCATAACTTTCTGAATTGCTCTCAGCTACCCAATGAGTGACCAACTTCGAAAATGTAACGTACGCTACCCCCATTTCAAGTTAAAGAAACTTTTGGAATAATTATTTTATTATCCATTCCAAAAAACAACTGAAACCGGCAACTAAAGAACCTCCCAGTAAAACCATGAAAATGACAATGATGTTAGACTTAAGGGAAATTTTATACACTGGAATGTTACTAGGGCACGAGCTGCCTAATTTATCTGCACTTTTTTCCGTCCAACGTTTCCAAAACCAATATATTCCTGATTGCTCAAGGTAACTCATTCTTTGTTTCATATAGCTTCCTGCACTTTCCTGAACATACCAAACTATCGCCTTTGCAAGAAATGGTTGCTTTCCAGAATACATTACAACGTTGCATGTTTTACGAAAATCACTCACAATCCTTTGAATTTCTTGGTGTCTTCCGACATATGCCGACTTATGACAGTTGTCAATGAGTTTTTCGATTGCAGAAGTATCACTTCCAACAGGAACTGTTGTGATGTGAAACATTAACCGAGCATATTTGTTGTACTGCGTCGAGTTGAAATTATAACGTTGCATAAACCCCAAATCGTTCCAACTGCTACGGTTATATGAATCACGAAACATATCTGATATTCGTTCCTGTCCAATTATATAATGTAAAATTAGGTAAATAGTATAACCAAAGTCGGTACAATAGGGACGATGTATTGAGGACGAATTTTCCATTTCCCCTCGGCACCAGTTCTCAAGATTTTGGGCAAATAGCTGGAAATGGGAAAGTTGGTGAAATCCTTCTATTTTCAACTTTTTGTATGGAGCCGCGGCCTTTGAGAACTTTATCCCTTTATACGCATTGCTGATGACAATAGATGTAAGAAGCCATACTGCGAAATATCCACGAAGTTTCCGGATTTTGTAGAGCTCATTTGTACTCACAATTGTGTTTAAAAGAAGCGCAAATATTGTCATATAAATTGCGCATGAACTAACAACGTTTTGAGAGTGATTGCTGGGTATAAGAGCTACTTTAATCATCAGCACCGAAACCGTTAAAGTTGTTAAAAGAATAAGCCAAACTGGTATCTTAAACGGTTGGAAATAGAGCAGAAAGTTAAATGAAGGTTCTCCATCACAAGTTACAAAATTGAAAGATTGAGATCGCATCTGTAAAATTTGAAAGCTGTGGTTTAACGATGGGGACATTCCCAATTGAGGCTTATTGGATTTTGTAGTCCAATTTAGGCTTTTAGAAGGTTCCACCCGCTTCGTTTTCTCGACAAGAATGGAAAGTATTACTTCGTCAAAATTTGGCTCCAGGTTAAGGACAGAAGCGGTTGTTTTGGCAGTTTGAATTTTTGAGAGAAGCTTCAAATCGGTGTTTCGTAAACTGCTCCCGGTAACGACAACGGATTCGTAATGGCTTAGCTTGAAGTAAGTAATATTCTTTCCGTTTCCGGTTTTGTCGACGTAAACATTAAAAATTAGATTTCTGAAGTTTTCATCCCGACATTTAATAGTGATGTCTGTAAACATGTAATTTTGGCCGTAGTAATTACTTGGGATATTGCAGAATCGACACATAAACGTTATTTCTATACAATTGTTACTAAGATGTTGCAACGCTTCAGCATGACTTTGCTGTGGGGCAACCGCGTATGTAATTTTAAAAGGTATTTGGAGATAAGGGTTCAAGTGTAGGTGGTAGAATCGAAGCTTCTTAAATTTTTTGTCGTTTTCTGAAGAATTGGAAATAATGTAAAACATTACGAGTGGGTGCAAAGCTAACTGGCGAGCGTGTGTGGAGTTAGAACTGGTTTGTCGACCATAAAGGCTGGTGTATTTATGTGCACAATAAAGTCCATGCTCTTTACACAGAGAGGCTCTGTCAAATCCAAAATTCGTTTTAGTTACCAATATATTTGTTAACTCTGCCTTGGGATTGGAATTGTCAAAATTGGGTACAATCGATAACGTCTGACATTGGGTCCAATGACCAAATTGGAGGGTAAGTGGGGTATCTGAAGAAGTTTTGTAATATACGAAGGGAACATTCAAGTTCTTATCGTATGGAGAGTAGGAGATTCCTTCCCAAACGTGAATCGCATTAAAACAGTTTTCAAAGTCAGCCAACCAGTTCATGTGGGGTAAAATGATTCCTCTGCTGATTGCTGCAGTAATCTTAGCGAAAATTAATATCAAACTGTAAAAATGTAACATTGCTGCTCCAAGTTTTTAGAGCATAATCATTCGTATGAATCATTAATTCGTTTACGGTGACGTTTGCCACAAGCGGTTGTAAAAACCTGGTTAGGTTGTGGGCAATAAAGTGAAATGTGGAAATGCTTAACCGAGCAGACACGGCGAAGTAAACTTAAAACATTAATTGAATTGGAAAGCAAGTTGAATTGACTTAAACTATATTTATATTTGTGCAATACATTTTATACGTCAACTTCAGTAAAATCGATGGCATGCTTCACTTGGGTTGATGCTTTCATGGCGTATCAATCAAGTGGCACCCACAAGAATCATACAACACGATAAGTCACGATACAACATTTGAGTGCCTCATTGTCAAATATAAAAAGAGAATTGCCCATATGCATAAATTGATTAAATCGCTATATATAACTTATTGAAGCGTAATATCAAAAACTATTATCATCAGAAATCAGAAGTATGTACTCTCAATAAATTTATTACCTGTCCATTCCACTAACCACACTAAAGGCGACTACGTATCCTTCTAATGCAATGAAAACGATAACAATGTTGGATTGAAGTAGCAGAATTTGCCTA
>JAQGAP010003159.1:0-13088 GCA_034697805.1 Orchesella bifasciata | reverse complement strand
ACACAGGTAGATTAGCAAATCCTGTGTGCACAACTTGCTGATAGGAATTTGTCAAGTGAGGCGAACTAATGAATCCGTAAAGAGCACAGTTCTATATTATGGCAGCTCAACTTTTGACTCTGACTCCAGCTATCTCTTTGGGATATAGGAAGCAACCAAGCTTATGAAAATAATGATGTTTAGCTAAAACATACATAAACATGTAGACTTGTTATTTGAAATTTGTAAGTAGGAGAAATCCCGAAAAACGCAATTTTTCCTTCTGCTACAAGTTTTCCTTTCATGTAATTATTGTGGAACTGAATCCCCCAACCCACGAGTAAATATTCTGATACATTATATACAAAAGTAGAGATGAATTTGTGCTTTTTATGTTCATTCTCCGTCAACAACTTAAAAATAGAGTTTTTATGTAATATAGCGTCGATGCGTTGATAGTAGAGAACGGTTCATTTATGTGCCTTTTTAAAATCATGTTTAGTTCCATATAAAACATGCAAAAGATTCACATAATTTTCATAGCATTCATCCTCTCGAAAAAACGAAGAAAGAGATGAGAAAAAGTTTAATAAGAAGTGGAAACACACTTGTGCCATATCTAACTCCAAGTATTTTCCGTATTCCACCTGGCTCATAATTCTTCGTAGGAGTTTGCTCGTGCCTATTACTGAGAAAATCAGGGAAGCATACATTAGGTAAAATGATGATATGATGGGACTCCTGACAGTAGTCGTTTACAACAACATGCATCGAAATGAAAAAAAAATGATGTGAATCAAATGAAACCATAAAAGCATAAGGAAGAAGAAGAAAAGAGAGAATGGAAAAGGATCAAAGACGTCCCCTAGTCTCGTCCTTTTCTGAATGATAGACACTGAATTGTGTATGGTACACCTATGATATTCGCAATCAGGAAAAATTGTAAGAATCTTTTATGCATTCACTCCCTTCTTTTCTATGCGTGTTGTACAGTTTTGCACTTGATGACACGCATGACAATACGAAACCTGTGTGTAATAATCCCATGTCATAACTAACTATATGTCTCGATGAAGTATATAGTTCTAAATGACGTGAATAATATACTTTTCATCGATACCTCTTCTTTGTCAAAGCAAAATTTGATCATGAACTTACGTATTACTTTGTTATTAATATGGTCTCTCTAGTCGCTGGAATAAAGCAAGCAACAAAAGCCTTATCAGGTTTTGAAAAGGTTACTTTCAGGTAAAATTGGGACAATATGTGAAGATATCATTTTAATTTTTGACACTGCACTCCCATAAAAAATACATGGGACCAAATGTATTGAGCAACGATGGCCATGCATTAATTCAAATATCTATGGTCTTATTTCATGTGTGCCTGTATTACACGCTGTCCGTGTGAGTAGTTTCCAAAAGAATTGTCAATAGAAAATTGGGAAATCCTCCATAACAAAAACTTGGACTATGTAATGAAATGAAGCCTGTTCAATCTTGTAGAAGGCAATCTCGTCAAAGGAGCTCGAGCTGAGCCAAAGGCACAATCGACGATCATACCATACGGAATACACATTTTTGAATATGCGGGTGTGTATAGCAGTTGTAAATGGAGAATCAATATGTACGTATGGACGCGCTACTTACTAAGAAAATTAGTCGACGGATTTGCCAGGAAAAAATGAGATGCCTCTGTCATATCAGTAATCTCCGTTCTTTCCTCCCAATCTGAATTCTACCCCAACCTAAATAATAAAAATTGGGAAAACATCACGCTCAAATACAGGGCGGTATACACATCGTGTCATCACAGATTTCCCTCATCCTGACTAATCCTTACATCAATCAAGATTAGCGGCTATTACTATTTCTATTATAATCATCATAATTATAATAGACATCACTTGGAATTTTTCTCCTGTTATTATTATATAGCTTTCAGTGATTTAGGATTAGTTTGGGGAAACTTGATCTCCTTTCGTTTACATTCAAAGCTTTTAGAAAAGAAATTTTGCAAGCTTACATAATAAATTTTGGGATAACTGCTGTTACATAATTACAGCACATAGTCTAATGGAATATGAAGCTTCTCGTTTAAAATCTCGGATTCCAATTCCTATAATACACCTGCTGCCTAGTGAGCCTCTAATTTTCTAGTTAATTCATGGGAACATGTGTAATAATCAGAAATCACTGCAATACATAGGGGCAGCGCTTCTGTGAAACGAGGACATGTATGTATGTCTAGTCATCGCATGAACGATCTAATACTTAAAGACACAAAAAAAAATTACTAAAACATGGTTTAATAATAAAATTCTCAGACACATCGTTAGATAACCGAATACAGAAGTCTAGACACTGAAATTCGTCCGAATGTAGAAAATGTTATTCCCTTGAGGCATTCAGCAACTGTCAAACAGGCTTAAATGTACCCAAAGAACTCTGACATCATTAGGGTAATCGAAATTCAGGCATTAGTAATTTGGAATGCTGGGTGAACCAACAACCAACTCGATCTACTCTATGCGAATTTGATCTTACAAGCTCCCACAAACATTGGTGTTCGTTAAATGAATTGATTGTTCATCCTTTGTGATGGTATGTTCTTCAAAATGAGTTCACTTCATACTCAATTTTATGAATGTGCCAACTCTTGTTGTCCAATGAATCATGAATCAACATGTGTTAACCATAAAAGTGCTTGAGTTTGAAATTAATAGATAATGACAGAAGGCTTGAAATTAAAAAATGGTTCGAGCGCTGAAAGACAGCTAAAGATAAAGAGAGAGAGATAGAGAAGAGAGAAGTAATTTGAAGGCACTTGTGTGATTCTCACTGCAAAGAGTAGGTATGAGGATGACGGGATGTTCCTCCCCTTGTCAGATACCTCGGGTTGTATCCCATGCCCACCATCCCATAACCTCCCTTGGAAAGTTGTGATAAGCGACGAAGCTCGGCTCGAGAGGGACCTGGGCCACCACCTGTGTGACCTGTCGGCATCCCAGCCTGTGAAACAAAAAAATGAAAGCATGTATTAATCACTCAAACAAATGCCTGCTTCTTTTAACCTTACAAGTCTGGTCTTTTGCCTGTGATTTTCATTAGCGAATAAAACAATATACAATCAATCTTATGTTGGAGGTTTAAAAAAGAGAAAAGGCGAGACAAGAGAGTAGACTATTATTAGGTTCGGATGACTGACAACCTAAACTCATTTTCAACGTTCATTATGCGTCAAAATACCAATACCCTTAAAAGTCTACGACAAGATGAAAATCATGCCATTAGCATATAATCCAACCGAATGGTGAAAATTTCCATATTCTCGCAGATCGCATATATTATTAATAAATCACAAAAAACAAAAGTGAGCGAGACGAATGCTCAAGTAAAAGCGGAAATGAAAGTGGGAGCTCTTTGGTATAAAACAAAACTAATATTAACGAAAGCTCGTTTTGCCTTTTCCTGCGATCCAGTGATGCTGATAATATTTCATGTGTGAAATCCTCGAATCCAGTTTTGCCCTCAACATCAACATCAACGCATACCAGACCACAACCAAAACATCATTTGAAGAAAAGGCCGGTCGTCGGCTAAAGTCAGGGCTTGGTTCATATTATGTACACAACTAATGCCACTTTAATCCAGGCATCTTCGTAATAAATCTGAGCAAACAGTAATAATAAGCTGAAAAATAAACCAACATGGTTGGCACAAATACATACACATTCAGTTGGCAATGTGAATGAATTCTCATTTTGATCCATTCAGACAACACACTAAACTTCTTTACTCCACAGTTCCTCGCAGCAGCTGCCGAGCGCGGAGAAAGTTCCAATAAAATATGCAGTCAGAGTAGTAATGATAGGGGAAAAGCATGTACATAATGATTGGTAAATGTGGGCACTCCACAAGTCTCAGCCTGTTAGCGTTCACTTTAGGCTACATAATATTTGGATGGATGGTGGAAATGGTGGCTGTGTAAGTGGAACCAAACCAAGCCAATTGTTGTAATGCTCTCATCTCTAACTACCCTAGTTTGTTGTGTGTGGGTTTTTGTTGATGATGAAACGGAAACCAATGTGTATGTGTATATATAATGCCTAGCCTATCAAGTCTTATTGTAATGTGCAAATCACTCGTAGTTATGTACATACTTATCTAGAAAAACGCCATTATCCAATAAATGAGCCACATAAAGGATGTAATCACAGTATCCGGCAACTCCTCAGACTTTCCGTAAGAAACAAGACGTAGGATACAATATGTAGGAGTCGTTTCCAGTTTCATACAAAAAAAAGATAGTCTTGTTGACTTCCAGAATAAACCGCTTTTCTCCTCTATAGTCAATATTAGCTACGTGAAAATATGGTGGTTGGTAATGGTGTCAAAACTCTGTTGGATGAATGAAATTTCAAGCAGCAGTCAGTCGAACCACCAATGTATGTGCATTTAATATTTGAACAGAATAAAGATGATAATGAGGGATTTTAACACAAGGGAAAAGTTTACTTTCCCCTTAGAAAACCACGGGTCTTGTGCTAATACACTGGAAACGAAAGAGGAAGACTATAGAGAGAAAAAACCAACTGGAACGCAAACTTTTGCCAGATTTGGAATAATCTGACGCAGAGACAGAAAGCTAACTTTACCCATTTTAATGAGAAGAAAGGATGTGGATGTAGCAATTTGAAAGGTAAACTAGAGCTACTTTCGGAACAGCAGCTCATAATGTGAATGCTCTTTGTTAGAACTTTGCAAGACTTGAGTTTTCCACAACCAGTGACCTCGGAACTAAACTACCGATAAGTATGTACATTAAATATGTAACATACTGTATGAACATGATTAACGTAGATGCATATTATGTATGTATTTTCACCCAGGCTTACTTCTCGAACCTTCATTTAAAGGAGCATGAAACCATACGGAAAAGATTCATTCTGGAACTCCGAATTGTGAGTATCAACATATACTTCCTGTCATTCTAATTGATGACGAATTACGGGAAACTTCTAGTCAAATCCCTTGACTTGACTTTTCCACAGCAAGCTAATCTACTGTAAAATATACAGGGATGCCGTGCCAAAATATGTTCAAAGAACTATTAAGTATGCATATTATAGTCAGAGGTAAGGTGAAGGTTATTATCATTATTATGAAGTGCTGACGGTGATAATAAGCGATTATAGTGACGCTGCAAAGTGCAATGGGAAAGCAAATACTTCTTGGGTTTATACAGCGAAGTCACTCATTACGACTGATGAGCCCTGAAAAAGTTACTCTGCTTACTTGAATGTAATGGTAACTAAAATTATATTGGAATCTCGAACGCTCATGCACCCAGTGACTTTCCGAAAACCACTTCATTTCGATTTCAAATCGAAACTTCAAATGTGTAAACATAAGTAGCTCGACAGTGATACTTTGAAATACAAAAATGACTCTTTTTTAATTAACGAGATGCAAACCGAATTCTAGCAAACACACGGTATATGTCAATTCTCAATCTCAACACTACTATTCCCACTTTCATATCTTCTTTGCCACTAACATAATCGCACACATCACCTTGGGAGATGACTCGATGTCTTTTACGAGCGTTTAATTATAAGCTTGCTGCAAGTTGTAATAACAGAAGGGAACATATTATGAACTCTCTTAGTTGAGTTGATTGTTGATAGTCTAGTCTAATTCCAAATAAAATATAGACGAAGATGAAACAGGGAACAAAAAGAGCCATGCATTAGTGAACTTAAGAGCTCATTATTTCCTAATAGAAAAATGTGTTCAGTTAGGGATACAAGATAGAGCATACAACCACCTATTGGTATTGGTATCCCTAATTTAGTGAAGTGAACTAGATTTACTGGTATCTAATGTTGATGTTACGTACGTGGCTTGTTTGTTATTAATGTTATTATCACATAAGTAGCTCGACATTAGCACGACACAATGTGTCTATTACCGTCACGATGGAAAAACGAAGTACAGAGAAGAACCATTAGTGCACCAAGAACTTTTTCCTCGTTGTCAAACCTCTGGCTCATATATGCTCCTACATCGAACAGAAAATGACGCGATATTATCACCCTTCTTGGGCATCCTATCAGCAAAGTGCACTCCTTCCTGTTTAGTTTTCCTTAGAGCGTTACCAGTTACCACTATACTTCTCCCTCTCTTTGTTTACTTAGGCTTTTTCTGGTAACGTACTACCCTGCGATTGTGACTTGCAACTGAGTGTTGCACGTGGTTGTGTCTACAGAATGGAGCGAAAGAATTTAGGAAACGTGTTGCTTCTTTCTCTTCATCGTGTATTCGTTGGCCCTCTCTGTTATAGTGTTTTATATAAATGTTTCTTTGCACATAACCCTGTTTCCTTCCTCCTGTCTGTCTATTCTATTGCGAAAAGTGTCACCTAAAAAATCAATACAATTTTTGCGACATGCCCGTCGTACCCTCCTCGACATAAAATTGTTATCTACTACTGCTGCTGACTACTACCCTTGATAGTCTCTTGTTTGCTATATAGAAAAAGACAAATAAAAATGCCGTCACACCTTACCGACCGTGTGTGTCTCATATAATAATAACAATAATGCTAGTGTGAGTCCCTCGACACTGAATTTTCTTACACGGCATATGGGATTCCAAAACTCTCTCAAAACAAGATAGGATTTTACACAGTCGCTTTCCAAAAGAGAAAAATGGATTGAATGGAGTGTAGACACATAACTATTACTGCATACAACCCAATATTCAACATAACAACAGCATCAACATCTCTCTCTACTGCCAGGGCTCCCAGTGAAAATGGCTCACTTAAGGTTGAGAGGACTAAGAGGTATACATTACACACTTTCCGTCAAAAAAAGAAGCGAAAGAACAAGAACGTCGGAGAGGGAAAAAGAGTGAAGGGAAAATACTCTTTTATAATGGTATAAATACATAAAATTGCCTTCCTTCTTTTCATATAGTAGCATTATGAAAAGAAATAGCTCAATACACCATTTTTACATTTTGGCGAGTTTTCTCCCCGTTGAGAGTGCTACTCTAGTTCACATTTCACACGGTTACAAGGAGAGTGTGACGACTCATAGTCATAGTCAGCTAAAGTACACATATAAAGCAGTACATACAACATAACACCGTGTACAGGAAGAGCAAACAGGAGTTGGAGAGCAACTGGTAAACTATCAAATCGATCTTTCTCCCTTTCTCTATTTTTACACTGTGTTCAAACACAAAAAATACCTGGCATTCCCACAGTCATTGCATCCATACTTTTGGTGGCGTATATAAATTATGTTCCTCTCTGTTTTTCTGGTTTGATGTATGAAACAAAGTAATAATATGCATATGGATTTTATTACTTTTGAAGCACATTTTTATCTTGCCCACATCTGATACTTCCCACGTTCCTATGCGTGCCGCTGCCAGGATATGATTAGTTCTTGGCTGGTTAATACCAATGACCAGGGACCTTTAAATCTACTAGACGATGCCACAATGGTTTTTACATGCAAAAATTTTGTGGAGCAACGAAGTTGTTTGGTGACCCCCAGATTACATGGAAGACATTGGGAAAAATTGTTTCATTGGCAATGGAGCTAATGTTAATGTGTACTACGGGGGGTCAGTAACCAACGGTTTTCCTCCACATTTTGGAAAAAATTTTGTATATAAAATAGAATTATTGTTGCATCTATCAATAATTTATCTAAGCCAATGACCATGAAATGAGCTGCTGCTTTTGCTACTGATGCTGGTGTAATAAATGTAACATTCTCCTTTTCCCTGCCATTCTCGTCGCTAACAGGTATGCATGCAAATATGCTTTTTACTCCTTGGAACACAAGGACCACTTCAAACAGTTGCGATGCTCGAAAAAGCCGTTTCCTATTCTGTTCCATTGTTTCATTAAATTCAATTTATGTCGTGCACTTGGTCGATGCGCTTGAGACGGGTTTTTGCATTTTCCCAGTCGTGCTGTATGTATTAATAGTATGATAAGAGGATTGGAAATTGTGTCAGCACGTTTTCATACATGTTCAATGAGTAACAAATAAAATTTAATAAAATTAATGCACCAGCCATACAAAAATTGTCGTTCGTTGATACAAATTACATTAGGGATAAAGCTCCTACTGTACATGTTTGCACAGTTATTCGTTTCAATGATTTTTATCTGCTTATTTCTTGTCAATAGATATGAAAACCGTTGGGTTTTGGATACCCAAGGGAGAACTTGATGAAAAATCACGTTGAGTAAGAGTAACGGACTTTTATATTGCGGAAATTAGTTCACAAACCCAACGAATCATACCTAACTAACATAAGAATCAAATTTAGATAAATATGAAAACATGGAAGCACTATAAGCGTTTTAACACAATGAGTCAATACTACTTAGGATTGGGTTTTGCAACTTGATTGCGATTACAGACAGACTGACTTAACCAAATTATTTGCTTCCCCTTCTGAACATCTAAAAATAAAAACATTCAAATTTTGAAGTCAGTACTAGCAACAGCTTTTCTAATTTTGCTACGATTTGTTTGCTACAATAAGCCATCAGGACCGTCACAAAATTTCTGCAATAATATTAAAGCCAAAACAGGTCTCGAAAATACTGCTTAAGATTATTGAAACAAGTATATTATCCAAGGTATGGATGGTCGAGTTCAAGCAGCTACTTGGAGCATTACATGAAAGTTACTGCTCAAAAACAATAAAGCTTTCCCTTTGTTCAATAGGAAACCCCTTTCTGCGACGTGACGCAATAAACGTACAACTTCCTCATTACTTTCTTCATCCGCAACGCATCCTTTTAGTTTTAAAAACTTAATATTGTGCTTTCGAAAGACGGTCTCCATTTACTCTATATTCCGAGCTAAATCCTGATAAATCGGTGAAACAGAATAAAGGACGCGACAGGCAGCAGCAGCAATAAAGCTTACATAACGTGTGTACCTGTCTCTTTGCTCCCGTCTGAGCTTTTGTGAGACGACTACTTTCACTTACATTTTATGCATCTTAAAGGAAAAGGAATGAAGCTCACATTTTATATCTGCCTAAAACATTCAAATACAAAATACAACAGTGCAACTCTAGAGCATATTATATGTATCGGTAACTAGTAGTTACTAACTACTGCATTCATATATACTTGATATGTTGCTGGTGCTGCTCCTCTTTCTGATCAGTAGACGATGGAGGAAGACCTCATTAACTTGGAGAATATAATCCTCTCCTCACAGCATCCCTTTCCTTGTTTTCACCAGTAAAGGGCCAACAAGAAATTACAACGATACACAAAACGGAATGGGAAACAGAAACACACACAAGTCTACCAACATTAGATATTCGATCGGGGAAAGCAGTGAATGGAAAGTCCATGAAAAAGGAGAAGGCTATAATGAATGAGCGGATGGCGTACTTGAGGGAGCCATTTTTCTTTTATGCAAATAAATACATTCTCCCACACTCTTCGCTGGCGTTCTGATTGAAACAGAGAACTTGGTAAACCCGGTAAAACGGCTCAAATGGTGAAGAAGAAGAAGACAAACAGTAAAATTAGGCACGATTAAAAACAACGTTGTATATATAACTCACAAGCTTTTCAAGCATAATTACCTTGAAAAGTCTGGACATTGTTTAAACGAGCGTTGGTTTGATACATGAATTCATTCAAGCTATACAATATACAAGAACATACATGGAGCAGCAGAATGTTAATATTAATTAAAAGCACGCACACGTTCCAACCAACACATCGTCAGGAAGAACAATGGAAATACATACGTGCTACGTTATTTTACTCGTAAAAGTACACCTCTCAGCATGCGAGTCATTCACAAGGATGATAATAATGGCTCACATAATAATCATAATCATTCTCATTACTACATGGCACAGACTAATGTGCGTGAAAGAGAAAGGTTAGATTCTGTTCACCATCATAATCATCATCATAATTACGTACACCCCCACGTAGTTAAACTTGCGAAATTGAAATAGGTGCTATATATGTATAAGCCTTTCGTATGAGTTTACACTTACCTCATGATGGTCATAATCTGTCCCTTTGTCGACGGCGTTGCAAGTGGCCACGGAGATTCTCCGACTGTTGAAATTCATTGCAGCTTTCTGTCAAGGTGGAAACCCGAAACTTGTCTTTACTCTGCTCCTCCTGTTGTGTATCTTTCTTAAAATGGTTGTGCAAACGACTGTCGACAGGAACTTTCTTTGCTTTTTGATGCAACTTTGTTCGTTTATAGTACAAGCCCAACTCAAACTTTTGTATTTTCGCGATAGAAAAAAGCAATAATGAATAAGTCAAAAAGTAAAATAACCACACAACTCTGTTGCCTTTTTCCCTTCTACATTGTCATTTTTAATGGAGCCAAGTTAAGACTTTGATGATGAAACTACAACACATTGTGAAAACCCCAAACGCTTTTAATGAGGACATTTAATCCAATAACTTTTTATTCTCTCTTGGAGTGTCAAATAACACACAAAGACACACATCAAGAAGAATAAGGAAACGAGTTGTCTCTCCACAATGAAAAGTTTGTTCTGTTCCGTGTGTGTAGGAGCAGGAGCCGGAAAAAGTTGTTGCTGGAATCCAATTCATGTCTTCAAGTGGTTTCCTTTTCATCCTCCTCTTGCTCCATTGAGAATATTAAGTAATTTTCTATCGAAAAGCACACATGCTGCTGATTCCCCTTGTTTCAGCGTCCCCACTTTTTCCTTGTGCACCTTCATTGTTCCAGAGAGAGAAAAATAGGACAACTTTTTTGTACATTGTAATTTTGGAATAATTACGGAAGTACAGCTTCTAGTCAAACGTGATACTCGGCTGCACGCATAAAAGTATTGTATATATAAAATGTTCCAGTTTAGTAACCCTGTTGAAGAATTGAATGTGAGTAGTAATTTTCTATAGGAATTTTTTTCACAGTCTACCAAACGAATTATGTTGTGTTCAATTCAATCACGTATTAGAGAATGTGTTGTTTTGAGTTTGGACAACAGAACAACTCCCTCAAGAAAATTATTGAGTACATATAGTCAACTAAAAAAATGTGTTGAGTCTAGTTCGACCGGGTACGTGCATCGTGAACTAAATACATAAACCTCCTGGAAAGTAATTACAAAAACTGCATGTCTCAGAAAAACAACGGCAGAGTTGATGTTGTTACCCACGTCTTTTGTCTCTCTCTCTCGTTTTCCTTCCGGGTAATCAGATATTTTATTTCGGAGATGGGCGCATCCTCACTCACTATTGTTTTTGTCCATCTGACAAAAGGTTTACATGAGTGGGCTTTGGCAACAGTTTGTGCGAACTTTATTTGTATGGTGAACTGTTGCTTCTGTTCTTGGATAGTTAGTTCCACTCTCAGTATGGAAAATAGGAGGACAACGGCAATGACAAGGAACCACTTTTTTTGCTCTTCAGTCTTGTGCCGTTCTCATCTCACTGAACTTGAACACATTTTCCCTGTGGTATTGTTACCTGCTTGCTCCACGTCCTGCTTTCTCTTTCTGTTCTCTGTTGCAAAGGAAGGACGGAAGGAGCACACAGAGACACTTATGCACCGTAAAAGGACTTCATCTACTAATCTTTGCTCTTCCCTGCCATCCACTTCAACATCCCACTCTCCATTACTGGCTCTGGTACCAGCTGTCTGCCTGTTGCCTATTGTCTTCTTCCGAGTGTCTCTCTCTCCCTCCAAAGAAGCAGACAATTTTATTCCTTTTTGCGAGTTGGAGCTTACGTTAGCATTTCACTCGACAAGTAAACCACAGCAGTCCCATCATATATGTAGCCAAAGGAAATCTGAAAAGAAAATATATAAGGAATAAAATGAGATTCAGACAGGACGAGAAGAGGGAGAGACCAAGAGAGCGAGTTTCTTTATGAAAGGAGTTTAATAGTGAGCCTTCTTTCTTGCTTCTTGCTTTCCTTTTGCTCACTGCTGTCACTACCGCCGCTACTTTCACTCTGCCAACAAATCGCCGTGTTGTGCATATAATGCGGCTTTTCTCTATTTTTCAATGGATGGTTGGTTGGCTCCGTCTACTAACGTGGAGGAAAGTGAAGGCACATGGGATGAAAAATATGGGAATAAAATACCTGCCCTGTGTGTAAGTACATTATGAAACGTTGGTCTTGTCGCAGTTTCCTCTCTGCCAAACATGTGTATACCATACAAAATAACGTATGCTCACAAAGTGATTGAACAACTACCCCTATTTTCCTGCAGCTCCGGTTTTATACCTTTCCCTGGCAGGTTTGGTAGCTGCTTGCCTGACTCCGTCGAACCAGGATATGAGCTAGAACTCTCAGGTTTTTTATTGTAAAAATGATGATGGTCGTGGTGGAGCTTGTGCTTGAGTATGTGATGATGACGATATGACATTCAGAATATGTGTGTGTGCACAATACATCATGAACATTCATAATACATCCAGCACGCTGTTTTGCGAGGAGGTACCATGCTCAGGCAAAGGCAATCAAATTGGAAGTTAATGGACTGAATCACAGAGTCGTTACTCAAATATGGAGCTCTCTTTGGCTCAAGAGTATTACATCATTGTATGGGCCTTTTTCTTGCTGATGCCTGATTTTCCCTTTGCTCTCTCTCAAGCTGAGGTTTTCTACCTGATCCTTGTTACGTTCATCGTTCATCACATACCTTTCATTTCCTTGTATGAAGTAGCATATGATATGTAATGTTTTGCCGAGCACCTGTGTGTAGGTGCAGTAGCGTAAGAAATGTTACCCTTTGATGATGGTGAGTTTCCTGTCATGTTCACCTTTCTCTCGTGTCAGTCAAATTTACATCAGCATACACCATACCCCTAAAAATACATTTATGTCGACGTTGTTTTGTAGCTTTACGCTCGACTTTGTTATTCGCTCATTGCTTTTACATCACAGCAGTAGTTCAAACTCAATCTTTTGCTTCGTGGGGCAAGAAAACATTATCGATTTTAATAGAAGCATAATATTTTACGTCAGTTCCAAAAACACAAGTGTGCCTTCATCTACTAAAAGAGTGTTTTAGAGTTTTTAAAAATATATTGAATAGAGCT
>JAQGAP010003158.1:0-13089 GCA_034697805.1 Orchesella bifasciata | reverse complement strand
ACAAGATAATTTGTTTAAGGAGAAATTTTGTACACCTAGTCATTACTTTGCAATGTTCAAGTCAAAGGTGTTTGAGGCTGCAGCGGATGTATAGTAGTGGAAGTTATCTGCATGCTTCAACTTCATTCCAGAGCTTGTCTGCATGTATTATATCAGGGAAATTCCCTATGCCTATTATGTACTGAGACGGGGATCTCTGATATGAATATTTGTATCAAATATGAAAATCAAATGACAGCCTAAAAATATTTAATTCATTATTTAGCAACAATTTTATTTTTTAATCAAAGCATGGGCAATATGAGAATGGGTAAAACGCATAAAAGGAAACAATTTCTTGATGAATCTGATCTTATCTGGGATGCCTGAAAACCACCTGCTAATCAAAGTTTTTTCAGTTCAATAAACGAAGGAATGACATAATAAATTGCAATACTTGCTGCTCCTTCTGCATGAAATTATAAACAAGAAAGTGCTTAATTGAGCAGGCAAGAATATATAATGCATTAAAATTCATACCCTCCTGTTCCTGATCTGTTCAATCCAATCCGGTTGCATATCATATTTTCATAAAGTAAAACAGTGAAAGCCTTTCACTGAAAGGTGAAAGTCAGCATTACAAGGAAGATATTGTCAATGTTGATCTTCGTTCGGACCTTCCACCATTCAATGCTACCGATAATCTTCATTTTATGTGTTAAAGCAGTTCATTTTGTATTCAGTAATAGCGAAATTTCTAGTTATTTTAACGGCCTAGAAAAGAATGGACGTTTAGAAAAGATCCATCCACAAAATGGCAAGAGAAATGACGCTTTGCAAGTTAACAAAGCCATCACAATTTTCACATTCAATTCATTTATAACCGCCACACTGTAGATTAAATACTCACCCACAATTAATATTTAATATTTGCTTCAATAAAAGTACATTATTCGCCTTCATCATGTTCATGATTTTTGGTTATTTTGCTGAAAGTGAAAGCAATCCTGATTTGAGTATTTTACAAAAGAAAGTTCGGATAACCGAACAAAGAAATGTATCAAAATCTTATGCACATTTTCATAGTCTAGGTTGGAGATGATACAGAACAAGTCAGAGGAAAAACTTGCTCCTTTCAAGTTCTGCGGCGGGCGAGGGATAGCTGTTTGTTTTGTTGTGTAATATTTGGATGTTTTGGGTATACCATTCATTCATACGGACCAAACCAAATGCTTTGTTTTCTTTCATTCTGTATGACTTTTGAGCGGACTGGAATGGAATATTTCCTTTGGTTGGTGTTCCATTGTTTGAAAGATATTTTAAAGCTTATCTCATCTGTTCCTTAATATATTTATCGATTGGAAACACAATATTTTAGTACGAGGACAGAGTGGCTATTAAGTTAAGTTATTGAAAGGTGAAAAGTTTATATTCAATATTGGTTAACGGGATCAAAACAAGATGAGTGATGCTAGTGGAGACGGTAAGCACCTTCTTCCTATGTCCTATATTCATGTTTTAATTTTTATCAGAAGTTAATACACATTTCTTACACAAATGTATTGTTCTCAGATGACAATCCAGAAGTGGAAACTCTTGCCAAGAGCAGAGGTCGTAGAAGCAGAAATGATAAAACCGGAAGGGCAGCTGCCTTGGAGAGACTTAAGGGTTTGAGGGGGTCCAAGAATAAGTATGAGGTAGGTTAAATTTACATTTAATTCAGTCAGTTGTGTTGTGTAATGTAAGATCATAAGGAGTTTTTTGTTGCGTACTTCGTTTTAGGTTGCGGAAGTTAAGAATGTTTACGATGTTGTTGACGAGGACACTTACGCCGAAAGAGTGAATGACAGGTTGAAGGATGACTGGATTGTAGACGATGGCACTGGTGAGTTTTAAAAAATGTTTTCAGAAAGTGTCATACTAGTATTCATGTTCACACATGTTTACATTTAACGTTTGCTTGCTTTCATCAGGATACTGCGAAAATGGATTGGAGCTTTTTGATGATGATTTGGCCGACGAAGATGATGGATGGCGTGCAGCGTCAAAGAAGGGACGAGAACCCAAGAAGAAAAAAGCATCGAAGGAAGAAAAAGAATCAGCTAAAGCCGGATTTCAATCTGTTCGGGATATGTTAACAAGCATGCCTCAGAAAAGAAAGCGACAAGATAATGGAGACCAATCTTCTGCAGCCGAAATGAAAGATGAAGATCTATTAGGAGATTTGATGCAAGAGTTGCATGAAGAGAAAAAGGCCAAAATAGCTCCATCATCTTCCAAATTTATTGAGCTGACACGTGCCAACGAAAAGCTTTTGGAGTCCTCACGAATCAAAGAAACACCTTTTGCATCGTCTTCTAAAGTAATTGCAAAGAGAAAATTTCAAGCATTTACTGTGTCAGAAAAGCCAGCTGAAGTGAAAGTCGAACCAGTTGAGACCATAGATGACAGCTTTGATGATGACACCTTTCCTACAACTTTTCCTGATGACGATGACCTGTTGCTAGAAACTGCAAATACGTCAGAAAAAGAGGTCGTAGTAGTTAAGTCCGGAAAAATGGCGACCAGCGCTGCTAGCGGAAATGCGTCAATTCAAGCGCAATCAAAGTCCGTTAATGGAATGTCCAATGTTAAAGAATCCATAAAAGTGGCAGCTCCAAAAGTAGCATATAATGTGAACTCCATCGACAGTTTCCAATCGTATGTAAAAGCAGAACCCGAAGCCACCCCAATTACTGATGTGTCAGATAGTGGTCTTTCCTTTATGATCGGTAAAGATTCGGATGGCGACAAGGTAAGATTGTTATGATTCATTGGTATCACAAATTATTACATAATTTAAATAGACAAATAAAAGATTAATAATGTACCCCTTGTTGTGTTTAAGGTGTTAAATTTCTACTGGCTTGACATATGTGAAGAACCAAGAAATCCGGGTCATCTGTACGTATTCGGAAAAGTTCAAGTATCTGCACAAAACTACGCGAGCTGCTGTATCATATTGAAGAACGTAAATCGAGTAATCTACCTGCTTCCTAGAGAAAAAGTAAGTAAACGAGAATGTTTACTCCTACAATGAAAGAAAATGTTGAATACCAATCAAGTACTAATGTTGCTGGCTTTTCTGTGTATTTGATGATAGGACATCAATGATAAAGAGGTTACCTTCCTTGACGTTTTCAATGAATTTAATGACGAAGTTGCACCACGGTTCAGAATCAACTTATTTAAATCCAAGAAAGCCGACAAAAAGTATTGTTTTGGACTCGCTGACGTTCCTTCATTTTCCGAGTACTTGGAAGTTCGATATTCGGTACGATCATTAATTATTGATCATTTGATTTTGATCATCTAATGCTCCTTCCAATTATATCACCAATTTCTTGTTGTGTGTAGGGTATGCTTCCCCCGCTGCCGGAAGATTTGCAGGGAACCACTTTCTCTAAAGTGTTTGGCTCATCATCTCCTTTGCTGGAAAATTTTCTTTTGGAAAAACAGCTGAAGGGACCTTCTTGGTTACAAATAAAAAATGCTCGTCAGGTGGAAAGTGGTCAGCAGCAATCATGGTGCAAGTTTGAGGTAATCAATCGGAAAAGTCTTTATTTCTATAATAATGATTTTTATTATCATTCTTAATATGTAGTCAATGTAGTGATTATTGTTAAGGTGCATATGTATAATGATGATAACTTATTTCAGTTTATCTGCGAAGTTGGTGATCTGAGTATCCATCCCGAAAAAGATAAGAAGCAATCTCCACCATTGGTCATTGCTTCAATCAATGTTCAGACAGTTCCAGATGCAGACTCTAAGAAGGATGTAATTGTTGGAGTTGGCGTTGCTGTCAATCGTAAATTTGAAATCAACGCCCCACAACATCATGCAGATGGATTGTTTCACGATCACTTTATACGTAAGTTGATTAAATCATTGAATAGTACGTTGTTTTTATCATCGGTGCACTAAATCATTTAAATAAATAATAATATAGTGCTCAATAAACCACCGAGTTGTGTTTGGCCTTTTGACTTGGACAAGTACACAAACAAGCATACTATCAAGCTCGATTCAGAAAGAAGTATGCTGGGTCTTCTTTTGGCTAAACTTCAACAAATTGACGCAGATGCCTACGTTGGTCATGATATGAACCTCGAGTTACTTCTGTTCCATCTAATGAGTCATAAAGTTGGCAATTGGTCTCGTGTTGGAAGGTTGAAGCGATCATCACATTTGCAAAAAGTAAGAAACGATACTGTCTGCTTTGACAATTAATATTGTGAGTTGGTCAGAAATGATTAGTAAATGTTAACTTTTTTATTGCTTTTTAATTTTCATAACAGAATGGGAAAATGTTGGAAATTAAATCATTAGTCGCTGGGCGTTTAGTTTGTGATGTTAAAATATCTGCAATGGAATTGATTCGTGCTCGATCGTATGACTTGGCAAGCTTAGCATCACAAGTTTTGGGAATGAAAGAAGATGCTCTGGCATCATACGCAGGACAAGAACTCCGAATGTTTTTTGAGTCATCCGAAGGAATCAGACATTTTATTGGTTGGACAATGGAACAATGTCTGATAAACATTAAGCTGGTCAACCAACTTCAAGTGCTTCCACTGGCGCTACAAATAACTGCCATCGCTGGTAGGATTATAATTTTATTTAAAATATATACGCAACTATTATTGATTTCTGGTTAATCCTTATAATTATTTGATGTTAGGTAATACACTTTCGCGGACGTTGATGGGTGGTCGGTCAGAAAGGAATGAATTTCTCCTTCTACATGCTTTTTACACAAAGGGATACATTGTACCTGACAAGTTTCAGTGGTCTGCAAAAAAGTTCAAGCGTGAAGCTGAAGAAAAGCAAGAGTCTGACAAGAAGGGCAAAAATTCAGGACCATCTTACGTTGGTGGATTGGTGTTAGATCCAAAGAAAGGGTTCTATGATAACTTCATAGTGCTGATGGATTTCAACTCGTTGTACCCGTCTATCATTCAAGAATTTAATGTCTGCTTCACTACATCGTTCTCGGAAGAAAACGCTTCGGACTCACAGAAAGGAGTTCTACCGGAGGAAATTCGGAAACTTGTAGAGAGTCGTAGACAAGTAAAACGTTTGATGCAAGCAGAAAATGTATCACCACAATTGAAATCTCAGTATGATATTCGCCAGAAAGCGTTGAAATTGACGGCAAATTCCATGTACGGATGCCTAGGATTTCGAAACTCCAGATTTTATGCAAAGGAATTGGCTGCCTACATTACTGGTAAGTTAAAGGACAAAATGGCAGAATATTTTAATTGATTAGTTCAAACTTCAAACACGTTAAAATTATTGTACTATTCATTACAAGGCAAAGGTCGAGAAATCCTTTTGAAAACTAAAGACATGGTTGAGAAAATGGGCTTTGAAGTAATTTATGGAGACACGGACTCGCTGATGATCAATAGTAATTCCCAAGAGATTCAAAAAGTCTACCAGATTGGCAACAAAATCAAGAGTGAAATCAACAGGCAGTATAAATTACTGGAACTTGAGATTGATGGAATATTTAGATTTCTACTTCTTCTCAAGAAAAAGAAGTATGCAGCTCTAGTATACAATCAGAAATCCAATGGAGGTATAATTAATTAATTAATAATTATACAATATACATAACGTACATTAAAGTTAAAAATGGGTTATTGATTTTATAACTTTATTTTCAGTGGTAGAAACTTCTTTGGAGCTAAAGGGTTTGGACATGGTTCGTCGTGACTGGGCCCCTATTGCTGGTCAAACAGCAAAGCTTATTCTTGATGAAATCATGACAGAACAAGCATTGGATGATAAAATTTTCAAGGCTGTCAAAATTCTTAACGATGTTGCATCAGAGTTGCGCGCTGGAAATGTTCCTTTGAAAGATTTGCTGATCACAAAGCAACTCGCTAAAAACCCTGAAGAGTATAAAGATTCTCAAGGACTTTACCACGTGCAAGTTGCATTGCGAATGAACAAGAGTGGAAAGCTGCCGAAGAAGTTTAAAAATGGGGATACCGTTTCGTACGTATTTTGTAATGATAATTTGGCTCACCATCTTATAGAAGTTGGAACACCTATTAAGAAGGAAGTAAAAATTGAGTCGGTCGAGTCCACCAACGAGAAAGCAAGTGAAAATCAAGTAAAAGCAGAGCAAGAAGAAGAAGATATATTGCAACCGGATCCTCTGTACTATTTGTCCCAACAAGTTCATCCCGTAGTATCTCGTATTTGCGAACCAATTCCCGGCCTTGATGCAGCTAGAATTGCAGAGTGTCTGGGAATGGACCCAGGATCTTATAAAAGACGACGAGTTGTCGAAGAAAATCATGATGATAAGTACCTAGGGGAAGAGACGGACACGGAGAAATATCGTGAATGTGAGCGGTTTTCATTCAGATGTGCCAACATGGAGTGTCGTAGGGAAATTATTCTTGAATCTCCATTTACGGGATCGGTAAGGACAACTATTTTCACGATTTTCAAATTCAATTATATATTGTATAATGAACGTTTTGTGATTACAGGATTCCCAGATCATTTATTCTTTAACGTCTGAGTGTACTTGTGGAAAGATCCCGTCTTCCTATGTTAACCATATTTGTAACACACTCACATTGTTCATTCGTCGGGTCATAATGAAATATTATAAGGTAAGTAAAATGACGTTCTATATTGACTGATTCGACTATTCTTGTGATTATGATTGCTTTTAAAAATGTATTTTGAATTTGCATTGTAGAATGTTTTCGTTTGCGAGGACCCAAGCTGCTCGAATTCGGATAGACGTGTTCCATTCAAGCTTTTCAAGGGATATCCTCCATGCCGTTGCAAACAAGCGCTGATGTATAAAGAGTATGTCGATGCTCAGCTACATAAACAGCTCAGTTATCTATATTACATTTTTGACACACCAAAGCACATTGAAAAGTTGACAAAAACTGAAAAAGGCAAGTAAAACTTGATTTTAATAAATATGAGACATCAAGAGCTCGAAACTTGACAATGTACATATTTCATATTGCAGACACAATAAGCCAATTCCAGAAGAGCACAGAAGGAGCGCGTGTTGCGTTATCGTATTCTTTGTTAAGCAATGTTGTTCACAAGTATTTACAACATTCTGCATATTCGGAGATCAACCTTGGAGATTTGTTTGGTGACGCAATGCCACAACGGAGCTTCTCTTAAAGTTTACGTGTTAAATAAAATAATCATATATGCTTTATCCGGTTTTTGTGTCATGTTATGCGAACAAGTCTAATGAACTCTAAGACAAACTTGTATAATCGTTAATAAAATGTGTAAATGTAAATTGATATCAAAGAACAAAATTATGGTGTGCTTATTGATTGGTCATTTAGCAGTGTGGGTTATGAAAACAATGGGTCTTAACATTTGATCAGCCATGGAAATAACATATATCTGGACTATGCTAGTGTTTAAGAATGAGCACAGAAATTCATTATTAGTAAATACGTTAGTTGAATATACACTTTAATGAATTTCATTTTTTAGAGGTTTTGTATCATCGGTTAGATCGTGCGTAGGGTCATCTTACAAAATGCCTAAGAAAGGGAAAGGGAGAAAGGGGAAGAAGGGACGAAAGAAAAAGGAGCCCCGTTGTCCCGTAAAACGACGCAAGAAGGGTAAATCAGATTTAAACTTTAAACTTACAATGTGACAATGACCATGCTCATTTCATATTGTCAGCTAAAATGGTTTATATTTTGCTTTAGCAATAAAGAAGAAATGCACCAACGTGATGGAAAGACCTGCCATTTTGAACTCATACTATGTCTGTCACGGAGTACAAGATATGCTGAAGTTCCGAAAATTCACTTGGAAAAAGAAGAAGAAATAATCTGCATATCACTGCTTTAATGGGTGTTAAAATATTACTATCACGTAGATTACATAAATGCACCCTTAATTATTGCCTTTTCCCCTTCAAACACTACAGTAAAAAAATAAAATGCAGTCCCTTTTCCTTTTATGCCTACCAATTGTACCCTACCAAAATGTAAAATTTTCATGAAGCATAATAAAGATTACCTGAAAAATTAAGTTGCCCTCTACAAAACAAGTTTCATTTTATTGAATACTTCAACTGTTTTTGTGTACGTATTCGTTATTTCATGATAGTATTCTTTCAAAATTCTCTCGGCTCTTGATTATAGTTTATATAGTTTTACACAATATTACACCATGACACATCCACTATAATGTATAAGTTGTAAACGGTAGTAATACTTTGTATATTTATTATTATTTCGAGCGAAGGTGTGATCATCATAGTAGATCATGGAGATTATTATGCATCAGGATACAATAATTTAAATGGGTTGAGAATATAATATGGGAATACACACTCCACAAAGAAAACCTGGTACATTTTTTAGTTATGTCACACCGATAATTTTACGTTATGTTACACACGTATTACTTGAGTTATGTATGGAGGTGGAAAATATTTAAAATTGGAAGCATTTATAATCGTTCAAATTCATCGCAATTCGTCTGGCTTTGTTTGTGTTGTTACCCAAAAGTCACAATTATTACAAGTGATCTACGAATCCACCACCCACAGCTTTCAAAACACACTTTAACGTTTATTTTAACGCGTGACTTTCAACAATAGTACTAAATTAAAACTTAATTTAATATCAATATATTTCAAACTATTCCTAAAAAGGTAAAATTGCACAAATTCGATTCATTGTACATGAGACAAAAATCAGTAAGGGAATGCGGATGTTCATAGTATGTATTAGGCAATGAGCTAGAGATACTAGAGATTAAAGAGTAAAAACCTAAAAAAACAACTTACATTCTTATGAGGATGCACGTACATCAACTTTTAGCTGAATGCTGCATGGTAAACGAAAGAACACATTAAATTTGTTGTCTTAAGGTAAAATTGCCGTTATTACAAATAGTAGGATCCTTGCTCAAATCAAACAGAGGTTAAGTTAAGTAGACCAAATAATTTACTTAATAACTAATATAATAAAATAGTCACCACATTGCATTATTCACACAGTACAGTTGCATTCGGTAGTTCCTCCAGTATCGTATTTAGCGGAATTTTCCAGTAAAAATAAATACAAATTCAAACTTCCAGCTGCATTATTGTTTCTTTTGGCAAATGATGTTTATACACTTATTTACTATTTGACTAGTTATAGGATTAGGTTTGCTGAAGCTGTCTGTTGTTTCTTTGTAGTAGAATTAATCATTTCGTTTTTTCTTGCATTCAAAGTGAAATCAGGAACAGAAGGCAGGTAGTTTAGGGCCACAAGGTAGTTAATGTCAACTGTCAACCCTGTATGCTAAAATCTACGCATTACACTGGATTACATACATACATGTACATAATGAAAAAATCTCAACAATGTATTGTATCAGTTGCTTCTAGATTCTTTGTTTGGCATGAAAAACTTGAGAGATCAACATAAAAAGAACGGGGAGACTTTGGCATGAAAAAATTCTCAGAGGAATGTAGTTACAATCTAGAGACAATAAGTAGTAACAATAATATAATAATAATATAGTAAAATGTACTGGAATTAATTATATAATAGGTGAAATCGTTGCTGAATATAGTTTTGTATTTTTGTTATTTTCGTTTTAAAAATAACTTAGTTTGTAAACCTTTCCTAAAAATGTAATATTTTCCATTTTCCCAAAATGCCAAAAAACAGCCGAACATTCCTTCTTACTCGATCAAATACGAAATCGAAAACTTGCACTTAACGTTGAACGTTGCCTTTCCATTTCATCGCCCTTGTGTAGACATTTATCTCTCTATTGTAGTACGTGACTTATTACGTTGAGCATGAGTTTTTAAGAAACCATAATGTATTTTATGTAGTGACAATTATTACGGTAATTATGATTATTCATATGAAATTCTAGATTTCAATGTAATAAATAGTATATTGTGTAACTACCACTGATTCTATCATACTGATATATATCCCGCTCTAAATTATTGTTATCTTAAAATAGTAATAATAGTAATGTGTATCAACTCATTCCGTACACAATTATTATAATCTGATAAACATATCATCATAATAATATGTAAATGTTCATCACACAGCGTATATTTCATGTAGATGTAGTATAATATAGACTGTTTAAAAAGTCAACTATATTGCTGCTTCATAAACCTCCTCCAAAATTCCGAGAATTTTTTGCACACCTTTCACATAAAAATTCCATCTCCTACAGTACAGTACGTTACGTATTTTGCACAGTGCACACACAGATACACTAACTAATAGAATAAATAAGAATATTTTTTGTTATTATAATATTCACTTTTTTATGACAGCAAGAAGACTAACTTGCTGCAAGTTTACACATTCCAGAAAGAATGCAGTCATATGCAACCACACTAAATGTACAATGTATATATAAACGGTTCGATAATTAGGAGAAACGTTTTTGTCAATTATTTGTGCATTATTTGCTTCGTCTTGGTAGTACAGAAGATACATAGTGAATGTTGCTAAAATAGTTTGCGAAGGTAATACGGAAGTCAGGCTAACGCACAACCTGATTCACTGTTCTCTACAGTTGTGCCGGAGCCTGTGAAGTCGGAGGAGGCGGTGGTGGTGGTGGGTTTAAAAAGTCGTCATAATATTTTGGTCAATAAACCCAAGATACGGGTATCCATTGGGGTTGTGTGTGTATTTTTTCCATCGTCGCCTCCAGAATAGAGATAGTTTCTTCGATGTCATTATTCACTATCACCATGTCAAACAGATGACCATAAGCTTTTCTTAAAACTTCCGATTCCCGAACCAACCTCTCTAGACTTCCATCAAACTGTCAAAGAAATAGAATGCATTATCAGTAAAGTACAAAAAACAAATGCCAAAAAAACTGGGTTGGTGTATGACTTGACAATGCAATAATGCACTCTTACATCAGCCACCGTGTTGAGCGCAGGGGCAGCAATAAAGACAACGAATGGTGCGAACTCAGAGCTTCGCAAAATTTTCAGTGCTTGGGGTTCCACATCCAGAATTGCGATAAGTCCTGCTTAAAAATGGAACAACGTTAGTGTACCATAACAGAAGAGAACCAAGTTAGTCTAACATTTCCCAGGTACTTTCACTGATAGGAATATGGAATAAAATTATTATTATACAGAACATAAAAATCTCAAGGGCCTTACCTTCTGCGTGTATATGCCGAATCGTTGCTAACTTAGTACCATACATAGCCTCTTCATGTGTACCGTATTCTAAATACTCATTAGCAGCAATGTCCGCCATCATTTTGGCATGAGATACAAAGTAGTAATTACGACCATCTTCCTCGTCAGGGCGAGGTGGTCTCGTAGTATGGGGAATGGGGTATGCATAAAGGTCAGGGTGTCTGGAAATCAAGCAGTTTTTAATGTGTCTTCTCCCCACCCCATGGGCACCAAGAAGCACCAAGCTTTTTCGTCTGAATGCTAATAAAGATCATAAAAAACGATTACACATAATAATGACCGGCGATTTATTGCAAAAAACACTCATTGCATTACGATAAAATTAGGGTGGTTTCTTACACGGAAGGCGCACTACTTCTTCGTAAGTATTCAATTCTAAAGAGTCAAACACTGCGTTGTGCTTTGCAGAATATTTATCCTTTTTATCCTGCTTCTTTTTCTTTCCAAAAAGACTGCAACTTATCTTATCATCTCCGTTACTCCCATTTGCATCAAAATTTAATAAGCTATTAACTCCATTGTTGCTCAAATTCTTTCCTGGTTTCCCAGCAGAACTCCCAGACTTGGATGAACTAGCTGCTTGAATCGCTCTCCTCTCTTGAAGTTCTGGTGATGGAATCAGCCCGGCTGTGTGTCCCAACGATGCACCAGACGACGTTGAAGAAGTTGAGGAGGCTGAAGTTGCAGGCGTGTCTAATCGTGCCTGTAATAGTACATATTTAAATATTAAGTCAGCCTAACTTAAATGTAAATGAATTTTTAGAGTAAATTAAACTAGGGTTAAACTATACCAATGATTTGGATGTTATTTAATTTCGAGTAATTAAGTTAGAGTAATTACCTGCCACCATAGTCCATCATCTTTCGAAATTACTTGTAAAATATCTCCGATCTTGAAAGCAATTCCAGCTTGTGCGCACGGAATGAGGTCATCATCCAAGGGGTCGTAGTCAAATAGGGCTCGTACAAAAATCTGTATCATAAACCATGTCTCATATTAAAAACTTAACTAAGCTTGGTGGTAAAATCATAACCGTGCAACATTCACATATTTTTACGAGACGAACACGAAAATTTTACAATCTACGTGATAAATACTTAATAATATACATTCTCGCAACGGATAAAAACAATACTAAACCTACATGGAACTGTATTATCCATATAGTTTATAAGGAACAAAGGAAATGAACGGGATTTGGTGTAAAGTAAAACCTTGACTTTATCCATCCGTACTAGAGCTCAGTAGGAGAATACGAGGACAAGGGCATAAAAGGATTTAACTTGATAAAAAACGAAATAACTTTTGATATAGTACTAATAAATATCATGCTTTACAGAACAGCAATTATGTCTTCAAACTTTATGACCGTGCATGTGCATGATACTGTACTGTAGGAGGAGGATGAAGGAAGGAAAAGAGAGGTCAAAAACGAATCTTTTCAAAAGTGCTACGACTACGTATATGTTCAGCCGTAAAAAAATCCCATTACGCTCAAACGAAGAGAGTTGAGTACAAAAGCGGTGAACACACTGAAAATAATACAACTATGGCATGAAATGTAGACTAACTACTACGCTTCGGCTTTCGACTGTCATAATACGGTGCAACGTGATAAAATGTATCTCCATTTTGTACAGGTACATAATAGTGCATATATGGACCGATGGCACATCCCAAAAAAATTCGTAATTTTTTACTTTAAAAATTTCTTTCTGCATCCAAAAAATATGAGTTCAGCTCAAGTCTCCGGTTACATACAAAATACGGTTTACGGAAAGTATGGGTAACGTAATAGTTAGTTATCTTTTCTTGGGGGAGGACACAGAAGATCACAAGTGCTTTCATGAAGCTC
>JAQGAP010003157.1:0-13091 GCA_034697805.1 Orchesella bifasciata | reverse complement strand
GATGTCCAGTATACAACCCTCCATAAGTTTGTCATCACAGACGCTGATACATAAGACGGGGGAACCGTACATGGTGGCTCTGTAGAGTTTGTCGTTGAGTTTTGCAACGTGCTATTCGCCCAGTCGACGCACTGGCGATACGCGGTCTAAAAATGGGGAGGAAATTTGTTAGGAAATTTGCGAGGAAATTTGATGAGTGATGAAATGAAATTTGCTTACCCCCGAGATGTCGATGGGGAGAACAAACACGAATAGCAGTGAAAAGTACCATGCTACAAGCACTGATAAGGTCACAAATACGTGGTGCTTGTACCAGTTGCCGTATCTAAATAGGAGGTACGACGCTAGAAGAAACGTCGTCACCAAATCTATACCTAGCTGCCAGCTGGACATTTTTTATAACGATACTCAATCAAATTGTCTTTTTAAACTTAATCTATTAGAATTTGGAATACGAGATGCGTGCGAAGTGACTTATTTTTAGGACCTGATCATGACATTACGTAAGTGCGAAAAAAAGTATGTGGTGTTTCTGGTTTATTTTATTTTATTGATTTTAAAGGCGAATTGTAGCTCCCGGCTCGTTGCGTTTAGGCAGCGTGGGGTACACTGACGCTCTCTCGAGCTCAGCCTTCGGAGTTGCATTCGCTTTCGCTTATGATCTAATCTACGTACAAGACTTCTACTACAAGCTCTTGCTTTTGTAAAACGGGATGGCATGAAAATTTGTTTCTGAAACCAATCAAGTAGTTTTTAATGGAAATTATTGATGATTATGAACCCAAAATAACATTGCCAACAAGAATTTAAAAGAAATTTTATGATTTTATGATTGTCTGCAACTGTTCACCGAGCATTTATTGTGGCATTTAATAATTTTTATTCGGGGCATTGTGAGACACTCTTCGATTTTCTGTTATTTTAGCAACACGATTATATGTTTTTTTGTGACTTTGTCTATTGAACTATGATATCTCAAGTTAAACAGTAAACACCTTTTAAAGAGAGACCAACACTACTGGTTTATTGAGTATAATAAAATCTCATGTACAATTGAATGGTTTAAGCATAATATTGAATATTAAGTAAATAACGGCTATAAAGATTCTAATAAAAATGTATTTCCACGATTATGCATCTACTTTTAGTGTGTGTGTAATGTTTAAACGCTGCAAATGAATCAGATACACGTAAGCAAAGCGTGATGAATTTAGCATCACGATAACGTAAGCGGACGATAATTGATTTAGTATAGGTTGTTCACACGTTTCCACCTCTAATAACAACAATAACAAGATGATTTTCATCCTTTCCACCTCCATTGCTTTCACTCTCGTTGATTCCAGGACACTGTTTCTTAAGGAGCTCGAAGCTGAAACCGCAGGGGGGAAATGCGTACAACACTCCAGTTGTGTTTGGATCTTTAGCAACAGCGAGAGAAATTACTCCGGCAGCTTCTTTTTGTTTTAAATACGACACCAGGTTCCTGAGAGGTCGGGATTGGAGCGCTGTGGAAGAGTTTTGAGAGTCCTCGTCTTGGGTGCCGCGGGTTGGGGAGGACGAGGCTGTAGTTGAGGAGCATGGAAGGGCTAAAAACACACCGTGATGGGATGACGTACTGATTCGCTTCAACACGTCGTCTAACTTGCTCTGGTCAAGACGTAAACGCTGGGTGATGCGCAACTGATTCTTGCTTTCCTCGTCCTTCATCAACAAATCGATCCCGTCAAAGTCACCTTCAGTTAGATAGAGTCTGTAATAAAAATTAATTCAAAATTAGAATACATTACAAGAAGCAATAGAAGGTACAGCACAAGTACAGTCATAATTGAATGGCAAATCTATCTGCTTACTTTGTAGGGAAAGAGCTATTTTTGAGAATCAAGGCTCCATTCCAAGAGACGCCCACTTTTCTGGGTATGTCGTGAATGGATTTGATGTTACCAAGTCCAAGATTAGAGCTTTTCACAGACTCGTTATCACTTTGCCCAGGGCTGGCGCATCCCAGATCTGTGCCTCCAGAGTGAGTGGACCCTGGCCCTCTTGTCTGTACGTTATTAGAATCGTTTCTTCCAGACTCACTTCCACACCCAGACATATCGTCTGAAACACATAAAAAAGTCATTTTAGATCTTTATAATTGAATCACCATAAACAAATACATCTATCACAAATCACAATTATTATTATTTCTTACCAGCACTTGCTGCATTTCCACCAGCATCTCCTCCACCTCCGCTATTAGCACTTCTAGAGTCTCTAGTATCGTACTCCCGTTTTCCAAGGCCAGGAGGATTGTGTAAATGAGAGCCGATTGGAGGGCTAGCGGCGTCTGCAAAGTCAGTCCTAATTCGCTTCTCCGTCCCACCTAGAGGATAACCCCTCATGTCCTTTACTGCTGCTTGCGCTGCGTCAATTGTCTCGAACGTTATGTATGCGTACGGTTCTCCCTTGATCCACTCAATCTTCTTAATTGATCCAAATCTGTCAAATTCCCTCTCCAACGAGGAAGATGTCGTCCAGTCTCCTAGTCCTCCGATCCACATTTTTGTTGTTGGGTTCACTTTACCATAACCAATCTTGCACTGAAACTTTCCTATGTACTGGCCTGATAACTCAGACTTTGCTCTGCATAAACAAAAGCAAAAGTTTACTTTTAAGGAAACCAAAACAATGGAAATTAATATATTATTATGTTAGCTAAAAAATTGTTCCAAAATTCCTCACCTCGCGGCCATGTCAAGATTGACGAATCGCACGAAAGCGTATGCATTTCCAGTTCCAGGAGGCGGTCTCTTGATGTCAATATCCTCAACAGTGCCGTACCTGCCAAAGATTCTCCTCAACTCTTCATCTGTGATATTCACTTCCAGATTACCAGCAAATAGTGTTCGTGTAGCAAGAGGATCGTCTTCAGGGGTAATATGGTGTAGATAATTAGGAAACTTGTCCTTTTTATTTTCATAACGAGGCGGAGCTTGTGGAGGTGGAAGCAAATGCGGTGGACCACCACCATGATGGGGATGTGGAGGCTCCATGTGATGAGGTGATACATAGTGATGAGGTGGTCCACCTGGTGGGCCGCCGCCACCATGATGATGGTGTGGAGGTGGACCCGGAGGACCACCATGGTGAGGACCTGGAGGCCCTCCATGATGATGATGTGGAGGGGGTCCAGGTGGACCGCCAGGGGGTGGACCGTGATGATGATGTGGAGCATGGCTCGGTGGACCACCTGGTGGAGCTGCGTTGCTGGATGAACCACCGCGAGGTGGATACCTGTTAATATAACAGCATTGAGTTTAGTAAAGCAATGCAACGTGTAAAAACTAACATGGCACGGTAAAAAAAAGTTACAGCAGTTGCAGTTACCTGGAGTAATGAGGAGGATTTCCTCCCATGTTCCTATTATTGCCATATTCATTCATGGGATGATGATCCCTAGAGCCACGGTAGTCTCTGTAGTGCATGGGTGGCCCAGCAGTTCCAGGAAGGCCTGGGGGTGGCGCCATGGAAGATGCACCTCCACCTCCTCTTCCAGACTCGTACCTGTCATATCTGTTGGAGTGGTGGTGATCAGTGTCTCGCATCCCGCGGGATGAAGGCGCTGGTGGACCATCGTACACTGGAGATCTAGCATCATCAGGTAAGCTTGGTTTTGTCACTGTTCTTTTGCACTAGATTCACTACATACTTTTACTTTTTATATTGATTTAATTGACTATTTACCAGCGCATACACAACAATCACGATTAGCGCACTGCACTGCACTTTTTTTTTCATTCAAACCCTAAATGCTGATGCACGCAACGCACGGAACGGATATTTTTTTTTGGTTAGTAGCAGTATTATAACACGATTAAGCTAGAGCATCAGAGATCTTCACTTCACGTAATCGAATGTGTTATAATTTAAGCGGGTTTGAGGCGCATAAGAATACGTTATATACGTTACTCCCAATTATGATGAACTACACGGAACGTGTGACTTCCATATGAACTTATGATTCCTATACAAGATCGAATTTCATTGAGTTAACAATATTAAAAATCAGCTTCACTAATAAACTTCTTTTTTTCAACCAATGACCAGCCACCTGATCTTTGTGTAGACTTCGGCAGTAGTAGAAAGTGATCCCTATCCAGTTTGAAACTTTTCAACTTGTCACAAATCACAGCAATGGCATTTTTTCGGTTTTATCTGAATTTTTTTTTACTGCTGCTGTATACACAAAACTTTTACTCCTGATGAACAGCTCACAGCTCAAAATTTGGGTATCAAAAAAATCTCCTCGTGACAAAATATTACTAATTATTACTCCCTATCAATCATTTTTGTATTTCATCAGGTACAGTTTAACAGTTTAACTTATGAGATTGTCATTTCTTATGAGCTCTTTAATTGTTTAAAAACTTAAATAAAGAAAAAAAAATCATCACTTTCAACGTTTCAACTTTGTATGTTTGTTGTTCATAATAAAAATAGTATGAATTGTTGAATATTGAATATTTATGTACTTATAAATAAATACTATTTTCCGTCCGTTGTTTGGCTTTTGACTTAACACTCGAACGAAAGTTGAAAGTACTAAAGACCACCCCCATTTTTGTAATTAAAACTTGTCACAAATCACGTCCACAAATCAATCATGATTCATAATAATGCTTTTCTGAGGTAAGAAGGATATTTATCAAAACTACTTTTCAAGAGAAATTGCTACGTTATATATTTGTATTTCATCAGGTGCACGTTTGCAAACTATAATATTTTTGTATAAAAATCATCACTGGATAATATAAAAAGTAGTAGGATCTCGATGCATTCTCACTAACAGAACTTTGAATCCCATCCCCTGCCAGTTTTTACTTTTGAATAAATATTATAATGGCAAAAATTTGACATCCTTATATAATTTCTCATGAATAGGATAACGTTTAAAACTGTATAAACTGTTGTCACAAATCACGTCAAGCTTTTTGTCAAACCAGAAGAGAAAGCAATTGGAAGAGGTGAAAGTAGTACACTTAACAAGTACACAGTTAATGAAACTACCGGTTTTTTTTGTTATCAAATCAAAGCGTTTGACCCAGCGACGAGTTCAAAAGATGGTTCGGATAGTTTCTCCAATTCGGCTACCTCTGTTTATTCGATTACCTGTGGATGTGGACATTTCGGCACTCGCAAGTGCACGATTGACAAATTAAGACATGCACTACAATGTAAATGAGCGTCATCCTGCGAAAAATTTTACTAGCAGAATTGCATAAACCCATCAACAAAATTGTGTAGTATCAATATCAGCAGTATCCACTCCAAAAACTATCCCTAATAATATTGAAATTCCAGAGTATGAGCATTTGAAATTACTAGGTCAGGTTAAATCACGTTACACTGTGTACACCGCAAATGCACAAGCACCAGAGGGATAAACGCAACGCACTTGACTAAATAGCCCATTTGCCATTTCTAGGGCTCCGGCAGATTTTTGATTGATGCGATAATTAAAGTATGCGTTTGCCTAAACATTATGAGATATACTGAACATGCATGAAAGAACGTGCCTATCGTATATGATTAGGTTTCGAACGAACCACCTTTTGATCCTTGCTCCTCGCACCACAACAACCGCACAAAACGTTTTCACTATGAACTATATACACTTGTAAACTCACTTTCGGAACCTCATGATAAACAACACTTGTGTGAAAAAAAGGACTATAAAGAAAGACTTTTTTGATAATAGAGAAAGTAGAAAATATATAATGATTTGTAGTATTTATGATTTGTTAGTTGAGAAAATGTTGTGTACCTCCTAGATCCGCTGGCACTATTCCCACCACTATAATACTTATCAGCATAATGATCTTTGGGCGATGGAGCTCCATGATGATGAGAGTGAGAGTGTGATCCTCCGGAGCTGCCTCCTGTCGCTCCCCCACCACCACCACCTCCTCCACTTCCTCCACCTCCTCGATTGTTGTAGCTGGGAGGAAGAGACTCGTACGCCGCTTCAACCATCACTGGCTTGTCGTAGATAATTATTCGAGATTTTGAGTGCTTCGCGTCCCTTGCGTCCTCATAAGACCGGAAGTACACGTACGCTACACGCTCATCCGGCTCGTGCACTACCTTCACGCTAATGTCTCCAAAACGCTTGAACTCACGGTATAACGTGTCACGGACCACTTCGTCTGATGATTTCGGATGAAGACTTGAGATGCACAAGACCTTGTAAGGATAAGGCTGCGTTCCTGCTGCTCCTCCTGCGCCACCACCTCCTGTGCCTGATCCAGCACCTGCCGTCCCACGGCTAGTTGATAACGTCAAAAATAATAACAGCACGACTTTATTATTATTATTATTATTTCACTACACTTAATTTTGATTAGGCTTCTACTAATTATTTAACACACAATGTAAATTTAAATATTATCACAAATTATTGTAAACATCTTCCACAAAATAAACAGCTGATTGCCAAAAATCTGAATCTGAAACGAAGTCAATTTAATTTGCCCTTCAAACTAAATCCTGAAATATTCTGACTTACGTTTTCTCATAGTTTCCACGGTAGCTGTCATAGTCCCTTGAGGAAGATCTAGTAGGACTGGTCCGTTGTCTGGCCCCTGCATTCCGGTGGCTGGAGGAACTTGACCGATGATGATGATGATGAGAGGAAGAGTGATGGTCTCTCGACCCCGCTCCGCCACCTCCAGAACTATGGTGTCTCCTGTTATCAGTTCCATTGGGTGAGTTGCCACCCTCGTCACTTGACCCCTCATTCAAATCCCCATACCTCCCTAGCGTGC
Organism: Orchesella bifasciata; assembly: GCA_034697805.1. NCBI lineage: Eukaryota > Metazoa > Arthropoda > Collembola > Entomobryomorpha > Orchesellidae > Orchesella > Orchesella bifasciata. Next base: position 6,282 of record JAQGAP010003157.1, on the reverse strand, counting down.
TGGAGCGAGAACGCTTACTCATTGATGGAGGTGGGGGACTCGACGAACTACTGTCCAGACGGTCACGTTTCATCACGTTTCTGTTTTTAACCACCTTCCCAAGATTAACAATAACTCATCAAGGTGCTCAAACAACAGTCAATTATTTATTTTATGTTTATTTTAGTTTCCCCTTCACGATAGACTTGGTAGACTTGTTTTGTTTATTATAATTTAAATAAAAGCAGTTTATATTTTGAGGTGGCTCTTTGAGATGAGGAGGATGGATGAATATTATTATGCATTTACGCAGGATATTTTGGAGAGTAAAAGAATGCACCAAACATGGATGATCAAGATAGTGCTTTTTTCTCCGATTTTTGCTGACTGACGCTTTGCTTTGATACATTGAGTGTATCCTTCCTGTTTTGTTGCCACCCACTCGGCACACCGGGAGAAACACGAGGGACCGGCTTAATGCTTTCAGCTTAACATGGACGGGATACGCTGGGTGTGTTCCCATTCAACATTGAAACGTATTTGTAGGGTAAGCACAAGGGCATCGACCGGTGCTACGGTACTTTATCATATCAACTCTATTTATCGGCTGTGTAGAGGCACTCTGGTGGGGTCAAAAGTGTACAAACCTTGTAGCTAGTTCAGCTTGCTTTTGAAGGTGGCGCTAATGTCCCATTTGCTCAGTAAAATAAAATGCTTTGTTCCCGTTTGGCTTGATTGCGATTTGTTAGTGAATATAGAAATGATTTGATTTGAATTGAGTAGTGATTTTCCTTTAAAATTTAAAGTTTTTTACTGAATTTTTTAAATACAGATAATTCATTCCAGGGCAATGTAATATTTATTTACAACAATTGTAATGATATTTCCTTTGTTTTTGTTTGAAATGCTTAAGTAACCTTGGTTAATATGGTTTTTTCCATACGTACGTGACATGTCATGTAATCAATACGTTTTACGCACCATAAATAAGATTCTAAATACTTTTTAAAATTGACTTTCATATGTAGTATTATTTTTTTTTTAGAAAAAACACTTAACAATCGAACGATAGTATAGCTGTATATTAACCACCACACGAATAATCTAAAGTTGTATATAATAGTATCAATCAATCAACCAACCATTTACACCAAGCTAGAACACAACCTCGGTAGTTTATAAAGTGGCGTACTAGAACGCCATGTTATTGTTAACAGAGAGTGATAAGGCCAATTAAATTGGTAAAGGCCTTATCACGCCCAGTTTTAAACTACTACAGTTTACATTTATATTAACAGTTACGTATATTCCTAAATTTAGTTTGGGTGGGGGCCTCGGGTGGAATTTGGTTGTCAAGGAATTCTTCAAAATTGACGTGTCCTTGAGTGGTAAACTCGACCCAAGGCCCGTGTTTCGATATGATATTTTCAAATACAAAAAAGAATAATTATGTACCTTAAATAGTTAGATGCGTGGACCTATATAAAGATGATTATTTAAAATCTGATCTCAAGTATATTGTCATGATTTTCAACATATTTTTTATCATTCTGATAAGTTTATTAACCATATCATATTGGAAGACTTGTGTTGTGATGATAAGTATAATCACTCAACTGACGCTTGATCAACTAGGTTTTTTCTTGGTAACAAACTTGTATGTGTACGAAGTTACGTGTTTTTTTTGGCTAGTCATTTTACGTTACGTGTTTTCTGCTCTGCACTAATTTTTTGTGGGCTTTAGTTATCGGGGTTTTGGAATGCTTGAATCAGGGGACTCGTATAAAAATGAACGAAAGGGTGTTTTATTGTCAACACTGCTCCAGAGAGAGAGAGAGATGATGCTTGATGATTGCAAAACGTAAAGGGAATGTCAAAGGTCTTTATGGACTTCATAAAGAGCTTTGGAAAGATCTTCATGAATTTGTTCATGAAGAGCTTTGGGTAAAGTCGTGGGATTAAGTTATCTTGGTTGGTTGTTTTGTTTTGTTGTGATTTGATTTCATGATGATAATAAAAACCGTATAATATTAACACGATTCTTATAATATTGATAGGTACTCAAAAAACGAAGGCTTCTTTTGGTATCTGTTGATGATTTCTTCTCATTTTTTTTAGAAAAAACAATCTCTATTCGTTTCCTTCACGTTTTTTTTCGCTCACTCAACTCACTCTTGTGAGGATCCTTACAAAATCAACAAGGCTGTCGAGAGGAGGAGTATCGGCATTACGACACTTCTTCCTGGGGATAGCTTGCTACCCGAACCACAGTCTTCTCGGATGTACTCCTCCTAATTTCGGGGGAACGTGAGATTTTGTAAGATTTTTTAATATTATAATTATAATGAAATAGGGTTGAATTACGATACCTCTGGATTGTAGTTGATGCAGACGGGTGGTCGTTTTCTGTGTAGCGTTGGTTTTGGAGTGCGACAGACCTCGCCTGGGCGAACGCTCAGCATTGGGTCCGTCTCCTCCTCCCCGTCATCTTTCTGTATGAACTTGCTGTTGTATTGAACTTCTCGCTGCCTTATTGTCGTGCTGTTCAGACCACATCGGCACTTTCCGTCTGTCACCACCAGTATTAGGTTCGTGTGCGGGATGTAGTGCACGTTGAAGTAACTGGGGGTTCAATTTAAAACGAAGCATTAGGGTTTGTTATAGCAGATCTGCGGTGGAAATTGGAAATATGGACAAGTTAACTTACCCGTCGCATCCCGAGTGTCCACATTTGGTGAGTAGCCCGTGGTAGCTGAAGTTGTGGGTGTTGTAGCTGGACCCGTACGTGTAGAGGAACGTTTCTTTGTCGCACGGACGCAACCTCGTCTTGTTTATGCTTGCCAGCTCGATGTACGGCGGCAGCGTGTGGTCAATCTCCTCCTCCTCTACTCGGTGGGGAATGTCTTCTTGTGACACTAAACAAATATAAATGTGGCTTAGATAAGCTCCTATCAAGATATTCCAACAAACTTCCAAAGCACTTACTTTCAGCGAGCACGCTGGCGTAGTCTGGGTTGACTATACTGTGTAGGTTGAGTTGGAGGATCATCCAGGCCACGTGGGCGATGAACCAGTTGAACAAACTCGTGAGGTGGGTCAGCGGCTGTAATTTAAGTAAATAATCTCAATCACTCGCAGTTCAGAAGCTAGTGAAAGCGAACAGTTAACAGTAGTTACTGACCGTGCTGAGAACACTGGCAAAGTTAGTTTTGGCGACGGCTTGCAAGCAGACGGCCTGGTAGTCGACGACCCTGACCCGCTTGTACACGTCGCTGTTGACGAGCATCTCCATGACCATTCCGTCGACCTCTCCAAAGAACCTGCCAGTGTCCAAGTGGTTTTCACTGACGAGGATAAAGCCATTGTCGTCCAACACGAAGCAGTCAAACTCCCCACTGTCGCAAGTGCGCTTCACTTCAGTCCCAGATGATCTTGAGTCAAACTGTCCAGAAGTGATGTCTAGGAACCTCTTTGTCCATTTGTCGTGGCTGAACTGGACTCCAACGACGGCGACTGGGGCTTTGACCCCGTTTATGTTCACGAATATCGCACGAGTGGCTGTGACTTTGCTGTCGTTTCTCATTCCAGCGTCGAACGGGACTGTGTACACGAATGATTCTGGGTCGTACTCGTAACGCTCCACTGCTCGCTTGTACCATAATTCGTTTGTCGCTCCTGAGTTTCCAGTTATGAAGCGCTCTGTGTCGTTTGAACTCTTTCCTGGGTTGGCTGCGGGGCCGTCCTGGCCGGACGTGAAGTCCATCCAGCGGGTCAAGCCCGTTCGAGTCGCGATGAACGCCATCGTCACTCCGTTCATCTTCAGGAGGTCCCTGTAACACAAGCACAATTAATATCAATTAGTGCGTACTCACGTAATTCTGATGAGGATCCACTGGCTGCTAAATGTGGGGAAAATGTATTAAAAGTGCTTCATGAACTTGTCAATTTACCTCGGCATCAGAGATAGCAATATCGCTATCGGGCTATAATTTAATTAGTGGGGAAAAGTGAGAAAAGTTTTCATGCAGAGAAATAAGAACGTGCGCGTGCGGAAGAGAAAAATATCACCAGTTTGTTCAGTTCTTCGTGCTTGTGCAACAATTATCATGGCCTTTCATGTATACATTCAGTGTAATTTTTAAAAAATTAAAGCGTAAACTCACTTGTCGTTCTTGTTGAATTTCCAGAGGTTCATTTCGTTGAATATTTTAGTGACATTCGCGTCAAAGACCAGGCTCTGAACCAGCTCCTTCTCGCCTGCAATGCAATTTATCAAGTTGCCCCAGACGTTACTTTATCCACTAATTCCATTAACTTCTTCACCTAATTAAATACGAACTCACATTCATAAATCTCGGCCTCAGAGTGCCACCTTGATTCTCCACCAGCACCACCTCCTTGGTGCCCTTGATGTCTGTATTTAACCCCGATTCCAGTGTTCCTCCAAGGCCAAGAGCCAGTGGACCTCTGAATCTTCCCGAGGAAATGCAGCAGCAAGTCCTCTTTACTCGCAAAGTTGTACTTATCCCCACCCCTTATGTAGTCACAATAGCTCCAATCCGGGTTAATTTTCCATTTTCTTGGCTCGTTCGTCTTGTCAAAGTAGCTGAGAATGTTTTCCTCCTGGAGCCTAATCTCCAGCTCTCCAATGAACCTGTTTGCGTTCTCAGGAACGGCGATAGCAAGAGTGTACGGTGTGATCAGGTTCTGAGTCGGGTTGTGCTGGTTTATCATCTTCACTCGCTGGAACTCGTACACTTGGCGGCGGATCGTCACTCGGCGCTACAAACAAATCGTCAGGATACTTTTAATTGACGAGCTTTTAAACACGTTAGTGTGCTTGGTACTCAACGGAATGGTGATCGCTACTGGCTGGTCTTCACTTATTCTAATGCTCATGCTATTTGTCATGCAGTAAATGCTCATGCAAGTTGACAAGTTGCAAAAAGAAAGTAGAAAGCAGGCTACAGACTACTTACAAAATCATCCCGCATTTTCCTAACTCTGAGTTTGTAGTAAGGAACATACACGTCGTCTTTGACTACATCGTCTACGGGCATGGTCTACAAAACACGATCGTTCATACACAAAGCTACATAATTTTACAACCTTATCAAACTACACAAATCATTTACAGCATCTATAATACGTATTCAAATTACACATGAAACATATAACAGCGTTATGTTTAGCTATGGAATTTGTTAAAAATCCGAGCAACAACTTACAAAGTTATCCTGGTGCACTCGGACCTTGAGCCCTTTCCTGTAGCCTCGCTCCTCCTCTATCATGTCGTTTCGCATCTGCAACAGATTTTAACGAGTTATTGTCATGTATAATTCTTGACATGTCAATCTTTACGCTTAAAAGTCCCAAGATATTCACCTCGAGCAGCATGGAGTCATTGTTCCTGACGTTATTGTCCCGATCAACCAACTCGACCTCAGTGAGATCCACAGTGTTATAGTTAGGTTTGAGTAACCTGCCGTTGAACACTGGTCTCCAATCGGGGTGGAACACAATGTACCCGTTGTTATTAACCATGAACGCATAGCCATTGACTCCAAGTTTAAACGGAGACGCAATCTTCCTCAACTCTTTAATCGGAATGTCCGTCCCTGCCACTCCAAGGAATATCGCGATCCGCTCCTGCAAAACCATCACGAATTATTAACACATGCGCATTTCCCAAATTTCGTATTAATCACTCACGAGCACGCGAACACACGAACATTAGCGCAGTTAAAACACATAAAAAGATGTAAAGAGTTAAAAGCGCGCACGAAAGAATGTATGTACGCGAACGGAACCAAAAATAAGAAAAAGCGAACCTCGACAGGTTTCTCGATAGTATGGCTTGCATTGACGCGAACTTTTTCGTAGGTAATCTGTCAAGTAAATTAATCACGATGAAAAATAATTATACATGAAACATTTAACGGAATTAAACGATAAACATACAACAGAAAGTTTAGTCATCACACATTTATGTTCACATTGCAATAAATAAATGTGATAAAATATCAAAAACCCTCACGGTAGAGTTCCTGTTGTCAAAGACGGGAACGCTGGCGCTGATGACAAAGTCGAATGGTTCCATGGGGTCCTTTGGCTTGGGCGAAGGCGGATAGTACTCCTCCATCTGTGCCTGCTCGTTCGGTAACGCATTAACGTAGGCGCATGAAAGGGAAAATAATTGATCAGCGTTTGTTGTTTAGAAATAGCTTCACATTATGAATTAAGTTACGTGCGAGATAGATTTGAGATGAAACTCAGTATCAAAAAAACAGGAATCATTATCGT
>JAQGAP010003156.1:0-13091 GCA_034697805.1 Orchesella bifasciata | reverse complement strand
GGTGGAAGTTCAGGAGGAGGTTCACAAGGCGGTTACAGCGGCGGTGGAAGTTCAGGAGGAGGTTCACAAGGCGGTTATAGCGGCGGTGGAAGTTCAGGAGGAGGTCAAGGCGGTTACAGCGGCGGTGGAAGTTCAGGAGGAGGTTCACAAGGCGGTTATAGCGGCGGTGGAAGTTCAGGAGGAGGTCAAGGCGGTTACAGCGGCGGTGGAAGTTCAGGAGGAGGTTCACAAGGCGGTTACAGCGGTGGTGGAAGTTCAGGAGGCGGTCAAGGAGGCTATTCTGGTTGATATTCGCATTCAGATAATCGTGGTGTTTATCGTTGCCTTTGTTCCTACTCTTCCACATTTTCTTTTTTCTCCATATAAACCCAGAAAAACTACAAACAACAAACCTTTCCGCTGGATGACCTCAGCAGCCATGCATTGTGTGAATATTGTTGAATATCTAGTAAGTAAACAGTCTAGCACTTACATAATTTCCTTATTTAATTTATTAGAATATAGAAACCACTACGCATCGCATTTTATACAGATAAAAAACATTATGCCATATACATAGAAAAAACCATTCTCAGCAAAGCTTGTTTTATTGAGAATTCTATAAAAAAATAGTCAACGTAGTAGGATCTCCCTTCCAATACCGTTTTTATTCACACGGACAGTACTTGACTTGACACTGTAAGAGTAACTAACAAACCAAGTACTTAAGATATGATATGACGATGATGATAAGCTCAATGTGTTGATTTTTTATGAACTTGTATCCTATTTTGTTGACTACACAACTTATGTATGTGTCAAATAAAGCAAAATAATTTAATTGAACTTTTCTCAGAATGTCGTTGATACTTCTTTTAACTGGGCATTCCAGTCCACGACCACAGAAAGGGCAACAAGGGTAATGTGAGAAAGGGTCATTGCCACATATAATTGCAACATTAAGAAATTTCGGCTCACCAAGCATTCAGGGTATATGCAACAAAATCTGAAATTCTCGTTGCTAACTTTGAAAACTAGCCGTTTCGAAAGCCGCACTCGTTTCCAGCATTCTAAGGATTGCAGCTAGCATGACGCAGATTTTTTTCAAAGTTTTTTTTTCAATGTTTGAAATTTTATCATAACCTTTCATCATAACCAAACCTATTTAAAAATGATAATGAACTTGGAAAACTAGGTTTGGTTATGATGGGTTATGGTTAAACCCAGAAATTTCGGAAATTTTTTTATGTTTAAGAAAAAAACTTTTAAAAAATTGCGTCATGCAAGCTGCAATCCAACCATAATTTATGTATTTTTCTGTGTATTTTCGCATGTGCTCATAAAGGCTTCATCCCATTTCAATATTAGTTGAACAAATCTCATTTTCTTAACCTCTGTTTGGTTTTCGTAAACATTAATTTGATATCACGTATGGCCGGCAACAAATTCACTCGTGGTAATACTCACACTCATGTGCTTCATTTAATTCACAGCAGAGATAGGTTTGTTAAACCAATTTCATATGCTCATAGTCTATGATCCACTTGGGAGAAGGAACCGATAGATATGGACGCAATAATGAATAAACTCCACCCAATGAATTAAATGAAACAATAAACAAAGGCAATTCACCGCAGCTGTAAACGAATCCTTACAGATAAATGCAAAAATAAGTTTGAAGATACTAACAACAATTTTAGTTTGATGTTTCGTTTTCTTTATTGCTTAAAAATAAATCTGACAAGACGAGGTTCATTTGTTGAATTCTTCCGTTTTCCTTCCTTATCAATTCTAAAGTGTGTAGTACAACTTATGTTTCATCTCTGCACATACTTCACTCACATTGTAGGTATGTATTTCAATTGATTCATTAATCAGTTTAATGACTTATTTCTTACTTACTGTTTATACTGGAGCAAGCGTGTCTGCCTCTCTAAACTCTAGACGAAAATTGATGAAATTTTACTATACTTACGCTTACCATCTATATATACACCTTTCTACATTTACATTTCATTTCACACTCACACTGTGATAACATAATATACACAAAAAATCTCAAAATAACTTAATCATTCAAAAAACAACACCAAATAAATTGAATCAGTTGGTGTTCCTGTTGACATACCTGTCAATTGCTTCTCTTTCGTTCGACTCGATAACAATATTCACACAACCAAAAAGCATGCGACGTACATAATAAATATGCCAACAGAATTGCTGTAATCGTTAATTACTAACTAATCAAACATATAATATCTCAGTATTTTATTTTAGCATGCTTCATATCCTTTCATTTGACACAAAAACGATAGTCGTTGAAATAACCAAAATGTCGAGTTTGACCTACATTTACTTTGACATTCATTCACTACCACAAAAAAAATTAAATGGTTTCATACTTGTTCATATGCACACTTACACACATGCAGTCCTGTTGCATAGATAGTTTCTATATTTTAGGCATTTTTTAAGTTAAATATCTCGCTGTAGCTGGCTAAAACATTTTACTTTTTGTTGTGTATTCTTTAACAAGAGAAGTAATATGACGTTGCGAGCTACCTAACTCGTACTATCGTATATATTATGTGTATTCATAGTTTTGTATCTGATTTTTATTTGCTGCTGCCATACTCTTTTGAGGAAACAACGAAAACCTCAACTGAAACAGTTCACTCAAATGCTAAACTGTTCGTTTTTTTTGTTTTTTTCGTTGAAAACTTTACGCTACATTAGTTACGTACTTACACGAACGCATACCTACATAAACAACGCTGCAATTTTTACTCTACGTTGATCAACAATTATTAGTTTCAGCTTTTATTCGTTTGGCTATATTTGACGTTGCTGCTAACAACTACATTCGCATACCACCCCACCACTACTGAGATTTTACTTTTGTCTTGCCAACTCAAATTCCAATTAATAGTTCTACTTCCCTCTTTAAACTCTTTATTTCCACAGCCGTGTTTCACTAGAAATTTACGACAAACATTTAACAAACTATTTCATATTAGTACGGACTTACATATTTTATTTCAACTTGCATAGTGAATTGGTTGTGAGTACGGCAATGCTAAAGTGTGATATTTAGTAAGTACGCATTATTGCAGCATTATATTTGGATACAAGATCGTTTTTTTTTCGCCTTCTCCTCCAAACTCACTAACATGCTAAGTATTACGGAGTTTTCGTTTTAATTTTTATTGTGAAAATAGCTGCACATCGTGAAACGTAAATGTGGAGACACATTCATTGCAGTCAAAGTCATCGTATCGTGTTGATATTATTTTTGCACGTTATAATAATTTAATCGTTTTTAGTACTGGTCAAGGACAGACAATGTGTTTTGTTTGTCATTTGTCTACAGCTCACACTCATTTGTTTGGTTTTAAAGGAAAAACAATAATTCTCTCCACAAACAGTTGTCTCCCTTATTGAAATTCAATCGAGTTCACAACACAGAAATCACAATCCTCTGATGTTCTCGTCGCACAAAAAGAAAATCCTGCAATTTTACACCACACAACAACTAGTCGTTGAGAGAGTTAGTGAGCACAATTAAATTTAGTTTACATGATTTAACCTTAGTAATTAAACTCGTATTATTCTGCTTCCCTTTCCTCCATGAAACCAGAACAACAATAATAGTTACAGAATACCCGTCTCTCTCTCTACCACACTCTTCTCCATTTTGTTTCAAAACTACAAGAATAGAATATTGTGTAATGCTATATAATGTTATATTGCATAGTGGAATCATGATTCTTGATCATCCCTAATTACTCATATCAGTATCAATAGTATCGACTAATTAGCGTACACATTTGACATTAACAACTAATTTACACTTTTTAACAACTGACTGTTTGTTTCCTTTCATTCCTAAGTTTTTTTTTGCGTTGTTGCTGTTGCTGCACAACTATTACTGTAGTATATTATTATACTATTATAAATAATGCATGTATTGGTATAGATGGCGTGGGATTTCTTTTTACACAAAGAGTAAAATCTACTAAAAATATTTGAGGAATACAGTTGGGAAAGTTTATTTTTCTTTAACATTCAACATCAGTCAACAAGGTGCTTGGTTTTTTGGCTTAGTATACTAGTGTTCTACTTACATTACATTGTTTTTCTACCTACTCTGTTCTGTAGTGTTACTTTGAAAATTGCACTCGTTAAAAAGGATTTCATTACATGTTGTGTAAGGACCACGATATGATACTAGAGTTTAGTTTTTGAATCTCATTTTTCTCTCTCGCTTGTTCTAATTAGTAAATCAAAAAGCCAACTAACCAAAAGCTGCTGCTACAGTTATTATAGAATACAGCTCAGAGCTGCGCAACCAATTTCACTTTTTACCCAAGAAAATTTCCACCGAATCTTGATTCTTCTGGAAGTAAAATATTAAAATGCGGAACTAACCCACTAACAACTAGTTTGTGTTTGATTGATTTTTTAGGCCAATAAGTATGTATGTCTCGTTTATGTTTTGATAAGACAGAGAGTACTGTACTTTTCTAATTTTATCGTCGTCCACTGACGGTTGCTTGAGTGACATGACAATGGACAACGACTATTAACTAAGGTCTAGTCTACGAACGAGACGACGAAATGACGATGGCGAAGACAGCGGTGATGGACTTGAAATACTTGAAAATAGCTCTGGTGTAACGGTTGCATACGTTTTGGTTTTTGTCACTATTTTGAAAGTGAGGTTTAGTCAGTTAGTTTAGGATTTGTAACTGGAATAGTTTAAAGTTTTCTAAACGCGTTGATTCATCTCGGTTGAGCTCTCCAAAAAAGTGCACGTTTGGGTAGGTAGTTGCAGTTTTACTGGTGTGGTTTGGGTGAGACTGGTGCAAAGAGGCAAGCAGAAACATGACAGTAAATGCTTTTTTTTGACATCAGGGTTTTTGTTCACGTAAGTTTCCTTCTTTTCTACATTTTGTCGTCCTTTCTATTATTACACACATCAGGATGGTATCTGCACGTATTAGCAGTTGTATCATATTGTAACACAGCGTAAATTAATGTAAATATATCATTTTTGTAGTTACTATCTAACAAAAATATTTTTTAGAGCCAGACACGATTATTTTAATGAACAACTTCAACATAATTTGCTGGATACAGTCCTACACGTCCATCCTTCCTTCCTTTACACCAGCCTTGCTCGTCCTCATCCTCCAACTTTTCAAATACGTCACCTACGATAATACCATTACAAATTGTAGCATGATGCGGAAACCAATATTAAAACATCTATTTAAAGTTTGTAGCAAAACAAGTTATCGAGCAGGTACCTTGTTTAAAACTAAGTTCATCATCCTCCGCTCCTTCGTAATCATACAGTGCTCTAACAGGAATGCCAGGCTCACCACGATCCACCAAAGCTCCTTCGTTGTTGGAATATTCGTCCCATTCTTCCTCCTCAAACGGATTGCCTCGTTCCCCTTTTCTATAATAACACAATCCAGCAATGAATAAATATTGCATGTCACTTAAGTACCGATGAATAGGACACAATATTATTTGCTAACCCAGACCCATTCGGTTTGATTTCTTCCTTTTCCTTCGTCTTTGTCACTTTCGACTCACTCCCATTCGTTTTCGCTTTAATTGAGTTGGCTTTTGTCATTTGCACTGGTTGCGGCTCTTGCGGACCTCCAGCCTATATTACCCATCAAACGAGAGACCACCAAATTAGTTTCATTAAATCCAACTCATCATCATCATCTACCCATCACCTCCTCTCCATTCAGTTACTTTGTACTTAATTCAACCTAATGACACACCCCGCAACCGGTATGTTATATTATTCTCTGAAGAAATTTGTAATTACGTCCCCAACACCATAATAGCTGCTACTATTCTACTCTAAACTCTACTACGCTAGCAAAAACGACTAGTCTACAAATGACTAACAACAGCACTTGATTGCTACACCACCACACATTATATTTTTATCATCCTCCTTCTTTTGTCATCCTATCAAATCAACGAGACAAAAATTATCCAAACTCCAACCCACACGATTGACAAGCGAAATAGCAAAAACTGGCAATAGGTTTACACTCAATTGCATTGCAATTATTTGCATCATCATCATCATCACATCACAGACATTTCACATATTGACATAAACTCAACAATTAGTAGCAAGTACAGACATAGAAATGCATACACAAATTCTCATTTTAAAGCCCATGTCTAGTCACCCACCCACCCACAACCACAATGGATATTTCATTCCATTGTCAAAAGACTCTAAGACTTGACCCACACCCAGAGAGAATTACTAGTCGAGCCGATTCCCACATAATCAAATTATGAAACCCATTATAGTAAGTATAGCAATTGCCCATGAACCAAAATTTTTGAGCGCGACACGACAGGGTAATAATGCAAGCAGCGACATTGCATAATTAAATCTAAATACATAGCTTAGTACATGTTAGTCATTTATTGTGAGTTAGTGTTAGTAACCAACTGTCCAAGAAGCCCATGACATGAGGGAGGAAGAGAAGAAGAAGGGAAATAAGTATGATTATCGATAAACCGCTTTTAACAAATTATACTAATTTTAATCAATCAGGGCGAGCTGAGATTCCGTTAAAATTGGACTACTGTTGTGTTTTTTTCGCAAGTGTTATCGTTAAACAAGTATGATTTATGTACTGTTGTTGAGATTCTTACAGGAAGGTCATCCGACACAGGTTTTTGAGTGAGAAGTGTGATCCCGCCTGAGGGGACACTATCCTTTATCCTTGATTTTGTTATATCCCTAAACTCTTCCGAGTAATCCTTCACAATAACAAGAACAGAAATAAAAATAATAATATAATGAGAGTACAAATGAAAATTAGGAACATTTAAAAAAAATATATCGTTACGTTACAATACAAACAACATTCATATTCAATATATTTGCATTCAACTCAATCATATTTATATGTTTGTATTTTTAACATATAAATCATAATCGGGGTTGCAACAGGAAAAGGAAGAAAATCATAATATTGTAATATATCGCTTCATTTATTTCATATATCACTCATTATCACACCAGACCAGAAGCAAACATTATTGTTGGAGAAACATGCAAAAATTGTGCATCTGCTTTTTGTAACGAGCACCATTGAACTGACATGCCATGCTATGAAGACGAAGTAACAAACGGGGTGCACTACGTATTTTTTTAGATGTTCGCCCTCGTTTGTTCATTCTCATTTTTCTTCCCATTAAAATATCGTGCAAATCATCTTTAGGTGATTGAGACAGAGAGCGAGAGAGAGAGAGGAAACAACAACGAAAATAAAAATGTGCGTAGATTCTCTTTTTACAACAGATAATATAATACACATGCGTCATCCCACAGCAGTGAGGATGATGATGGGAAACAGCAACATAAAATGGTTATATTACATTACAATACACTTCCCATTTTCATTAACAGCCTTTTCATTTCATCCAAAAAAGAGCGAGTGTAGCGTAGTGCAGTGGAGCAAAAGTTGAGAATCTTAGACATGACATGACAGAGAGAAAAAAATCCACTGCCTTCATTTCATTTTATGGACTTATTTCATGCACAGAATGGACCGTAAAGTAGAAGGCTGTGGGAAAAAGTTGAGTGAAATAAAAGTAGGTATTATTCCACAGGTGCATTCCATATTTACACCAATTCATCATCACGAAAGCCAAGCCAGATGATGGTAGAGCATAATAAATATAGCATGCATGATGAGTCAGAAAATTCCTATCCAGAAAAGATTGTGATTTTTATGTGCCTCATTAACCAAACCGTTTAATGTATACACAAAACACGGTCAGCGTCGTCAGCAGCATCAACTCATCAGCATAAAATGTATGTGTGTGCACAATGGGATGACATTCCAAAACATTTAAACGCTCCTTGATACTCTCCCTCTCGCAGCTTATCAGTTGTAAACTTTGTGATAGTCAAAAGAACAATATGATCATGGGGTATTACTCTATTTACATCTAGACAAGTAAAGCACACGTTTTTATGTGTACTAAAAATTCCTGTAATCCACCGAAAAAATAATGTGCCTATAAAAGGATATATCTCATAAATAAACTGGCGGAATCCTCTTGCTCATCATGATCATCATCTGCCTTTTGGTGTAAAAGCCCATATGGCACCCACTCATCAACATAAACTGTTCAATCACAATCACCACCACACAGCTTCTTTAGAGAATTTAACGACGCATATAATAAGTACACGCGAAACATGTGCATGAAACCGAATGAAATCAATCGGGCAAACATTTATGCAAGCCATGAGACTCTTCACCAAAAGTCGCATAAGTAAGTGAGCATCATGACGTTTTCCTCTAGCCTGAACCAGAACTTGGTCTGGTCCCATTTTTATAGATGTTATTGTTTTGCATAATTTACATGACTGCTCCTCACTTAATGAGCCTATTATTCAAGATTCCAAATTCGTTGGGATTTACGAGCATGGAATATGGATCGATATGTTGTTATTATCAAGGAAAATATATTGATGCCTTTTGGCTGCAAAACTAAATCAAAATCCGTCATGATCATCCTTGAGACCCGTTGTGTTGAATGCTTTTATATTCCTGTTTTTGGGGGAATTATGTTGCCGAGCTTAGACTAACAATGGGGATAAACACAAATAAATGCACGTACCTCAAATGTGGGCCAATTCATGGCCATATTGACTCCATGATTATTCGACCACCATTTAAGATCCTTCATATGGTCTGCATTGCTGATTGTATGGTAAAATTCTTCATAGATCTGTGGCAATCTGCCAAAAACACGGGAGGAGAAAGAAAACGGATGATGAAATTATTATTTTGTTTCTTTTTTTAACAGCAAAAAAAAAACTAGCAGGGAATAAATTATGAGCGGATGATTGACTAAGATTGACTGACAGCGGATTTAAATTAGACTTGCAAATGGATAGAGAGTTTAGTTTGAGTGAATGGTCGTTTTTTTCGTGGTCTTACTCTGGTTTCTCTGAGATGTTAATACATTTATGGATTGAGAACATGGCGTCTTTGAAGAACTTGAGCCGTTTTGCCTCCATTTCTTGGCACTTGTCAAATACATCACGCATATCTTCAATGTACTTGGGGTTGTAGGCTGTAATCTCTTGGAGTGCACTCTCATACTTTTCCCGAGTCTTTTGAACTTCCTCCTTGCTTTTTGCGACACGGTCCTGAAGCTTCTTCACCTGGAGCGTTACCCATTTATCATAATCAAATTAGGAAATTAGCGTAACATTACACTACAAACATGCTCATACCTTGGAACCCTGATGAGCATCGGAATAATGGAAATTAACTTTTTGATATAACTGCGCTTACTTGGTCTGGTGATAGAGACGTGTCACTCGTGGCATTCCGCTCCAAATTGAGTGCAGACTTTTCATTTTTGCATGCATTGTGATAATCAGCTTTGGCCTTATTCACCTTTGCCAACAGCTTTGCCCAAGGTTTTTGAACTTTTTTGAACATATCCTCCATTTCCTTCCGTTCCTTCAGATTCATCACGTTCTGCATTCCAAACCAAAACCCACAATGATTTAAGCATGCTACTACAAATTTACTGCAGGTCTCTGTTACATCAAATCGACAGATTCAAATCGCTACTTTATGCCCGTACTTTGTGATAGCTATCCTTTTGCCACCCCCTAATCTGGCCAATCACTTCATTATGGAGGTCATCCTTGATTGTGGTGTGAACATCATAAAGACGGTCCGACTCGACGAGAACACCTTTCCAGGCGGCTTCAGTGGTGCCGTACTCAGGCCCCTTTTCAATTGCATCTGCCCATTTCTTCGACCACGTTTTGAGGTTCCGTGCATACGCCTTCTCAATTTCCGCACGTTCTTGAACCAATTGCATCAGATCATTGCATAGTCTGTACCCATCTTCTATTCTCTTTGTCGTTCTGCATATAAACCATGTCAGCAAAAAGTTCAACTCATCAAATTACACAACGCACTCATTTAACTCTTCAAAAATCGTCTACTCATCTCTCAACTCACCGCTTATAGTTTCCAGGCTCCCAAAAGGAATCGCTGGATGCAATCAGCATCCCATCCTCACTGTGATGCGACATGCTCTCCGTCACCTTCATATTACACAATATTAGTCACAACTTTGTTTCAATTGTACTCAAACCAACTAAGCAATACTTATTGCAGCCTTGACCACCAACCAACAACACAAAACAACAACACTTGTTTCCCAATAATAAAATACACATATACGATTAAACGTTTATATCACAACTTTTCTGAAACCTCAAAAAAAAAACTCTGCTCTTCACACTTTCTTCTTTCTTTCAAATTAAACAGTAGTTCTTCCCCAGCTGATAAATATCTCCTCACAAACAAATGCCAATTCTGACTCAACTCTGTTCCTCACAAAAAACAATGACATCCGTCCGTTGCGAGAAGAAAGAAATGTAACTAAAAGGTTTATCCGTATACCACCCAACAGACAGAGCGAGATAAGAATCACATCATATCATTCGTGAGCCCCCAAAACTCTACTACTGACTGCCTTGGTGGCTGAGTGAGCGAGAAGAATTATAAAAATTTCTGTTATGATGATGATAAAATGATGAATATGATCAAATGAGCTGTTAGGTAAGCACTGGCTGTGCAACAGTAGCAGGAGCGAAGAAGAGCAACCTCTAATGATGATGATGATGACGACGAAGTAGAGAAACAGGATAAAAATGCTGATGATACTATGAGGATGGATGGAGAGGGATTAAAAGGATAAACTAAAACCAAAAAATGATCATGTTGAGCTGTTGCAATGCAACAGCTCAACCCAGGCAGTGTTCAACTGTAATACTTGCTTATATGTAGCATCATCATCATATCACATCGCATTCAGATACACAAATATATAAAAGTATAACAATGTGTGCATTGTTGAACATAATGGTGTGCAGGTGGACCAGACCAGTGCTACTCCTGGGCTCGTCATCACATCACATCATGTAATCATCAACATCAACATCCACAAAAAAATACATAGGTATGGGAAACTGAGATAAATGTGTGTTTGCATTGCATCCCATTGTATTCCATTCCAATCCACGCAGAGTGTGTGCGATGTGATTTTTTAACGCATCCATCCATCCATTGTATACCTATCCCATGCCACATTAAGTCTGATTGTGATTATTATGAATTTATATTCAACCATGACGTAGTATGTATCCTAGCATCACTCACTCACTCACTATATTATGCATGTGTGAGGGCCTACCAAAAATCTATTAGATTATGATGTTTTATGTGATGTTATGAAAATCTTTCATGAATAACAAAAGCTGCAGCTACCCACTCATTACATTACTTAACCTCTGCTGTGATTTACCTGAATAATCATCTTGGATGGAGAATGAATGGTAATTATTATCGTGTGCAAACGTTGATCATGATGATTATCATATTGGGGGATTTTATGGTTTGCATGTGCTGGGCTGCGAATTGCACACATTTTCCTTTTCCACTAAAAGAATGATGGTTTGATTGTTATTGCCAATATGCCAAAATAAACGTTCACCTTCCTTTTACACAGTCATTAAATACGGAATCAAATTATGGAAAACGGATGCATGCACACCAACATGTGGGTTAGGAAGTTGGTTTGAGTTGTATGTATCATATGATGATGACTTGTGACGTATCCAAACTTTATTTTCGTCTTGGAGGACGCAGCAAGACAAAGACAATGACAATGAACTAGCTTATCTTCTTACCTCCTGGAATTAATCATTCTCACTTTTACGCTTGAAGGGTTTTATGCTTAATTTAATGGGCTGTTGGTTTTTGGTGTTGTTGGCTGGGCTAGTTAAATTTGTAATTAAATTTAGTTTTCGTTTAACGACCAAGCAAGCGACACACGTTGACTTACCAGTTGACTGACTCTGACTATATCCACCAAAGTTAAAAATATGGGGTATGGATATTGGAAAAGTTACACCGAGAAGGATTGTAACTTTTCTCAAAAGTCTTTTTGTCAATATTTTTCCTTGTTTATTTCAAGATATTAAGAATAACAAGGAAATCTTGTTGGTAATCAGCAGTCACAGTATATCAATTTGAGTTAGAATTTTTACACGTTCACTCGTCTCATGTTTTCATTTTATCCAACCACATTCACTCGTCAGCACATTCCTCACCAGATATTTACACACTAAAGTGAATGTTGGAGGAGTTGGAACTTGACATTTCAGTGGACTATGGACACCACGCTTTTTTTACATTGTAGCCAAATCCATTCACTTTTCCGTGGGGTGTATGAATATTGACTTGAAGCCGACTGCGACAGCCAATCTCCTTAAAACGGTTTATTTGTCACAAAAGCCACCACATTCACCAAACCGACGCTTTTTCAACTTTGTCGTTGTAGCAGCTAACCAGTCATTTTTTTTAGAAAACACGTCTGCTCACGCTGAACGGACTATTTAGCAACAAAAATAAAGAAGGAATGGATAGCGACAATTGCAATCCCTGCTAATCGTGCTCAAATAATTAATTGTTGTTGTTGTTGTTGTTGTCAAACAATCATCATCTTCGTCTTGTCGTTATCATTTTCATGATAGTCACATCTGAAATGAATGGGAGTCTCATATGATGAGCATAATATCATAATAATTTTTTTTATGATGATATATTTCCCCACAAATTTGAATTGCACACAGCGAACCTCACAATAATACAATGCACTCACACACTCTCTCGATCTATCTAGTTAAGGAAACCCAGTCAGTCGCCCATCATGAAAGTAGGACTCACCCAAAACAAGACATTATTATTGAGCGGCTCTACAAAACCTGCCATTGCCATTATCAGCAACATCATCATCATCATGAACAACACGCCAACATTTAAGCTTGGTTTTGGTTTGGTCCTAGCAGCCGTACCCACAAAAAACAAAAATGAATTGAATTAGACTAGTAGTCACTAGCTGGTCCTCTTTTTCTTCTTGATGGTGTTGTAACGTAATCCCTTAATACAATTAGAACTAGCAAAGGACTCGCTCATTATGCTAGGTAAAAAACAGGAAGAAATTTTGCCTAG
>JAQGAP010003155.1:0-13092 GCA_034697805.1 Orchesella bifasciata | reverse complement strand
AATGATAAAATCTATAGGATTAAAATGTGATCAGGTGAATGATGATGGTATGATTGACTCGCTTGCCACACCGCTCACGTACACTGCTTGAAGGGGAAAATATTTTATATTATCACTTATTCACAGTTTGTGCAAAGCTTCTTAAAAAATAATGTTGCATTCACCTTCGTCATGTGATTCACTTGAGAGTTTAGCAATCTCATCTCATCGTCAGCTAAATCTGCTAACCAGATACATCTTAGCTCGTCCCGTATGAAAGGTTTAATGTCCCCTAAAGCCCAGATAGATAGATTAACTGAGGATTTTTTTAATCAATTGGAGCTGTCGATAGGATTGAGATGACAGCGATAAGGATAAATATACCGAGGGCTAAACTCATATTACGGGAAGATGTAACATATTATCCTACGTCAAGGTGGTATTGGCAAAAAAAAGACGTTGATGTGTGTCCGTGACCTTTTATCCCTATAAGACAATGTGGCAACAATTACAGCAACACACAGGAGCACGTACTACGGTATTATCAACATAATATATTATCACGTCATTTATTACTCAAGTTTATCAAACTAAACATACCTACTTACTCCTTACCTTCCCTTGTGTCTACATAGTTTGACTTTGTTGGCACGTGTAATGATGGGAGCAGTGATATTATTCATTATTATTATTTTATATCAAACGTGTCTGCACGTTACTTAGCTTATCAATCCTTTTATTTCAGACTTGCGCTCATTTTATCTCCGAAGAAAAACCGTATAGCACTGAACCAACATTATTAAACTCGCTCGCATTTTGATTTCCCGTGTCAGATTTTTTTTAAACCTTTTTTTTCTTTTCTTGTCGGACAAGTCCCAACTTATAATGCATGCAGCGCACGTTAGTTGTTAGTTACCCGTGTGCCAAAAGAGTAGTTTAATGAGTGCGAGCAACAAGGCGATCTACGCTCAAGAATAAAAGGTATGGTCACACCCAGAGCATTTCCTTGTGTTTTATTACCTTGATAAGAACTCTCAATCTGGTTTTTTAGTTGCAAGAAGTGTGATTGCTCATTGAGGGTTTGCTTGCAATGCAGTATTTTCGTTCGATGCAGCTAACTAAACACCTGAACCTGTAGAGAAAGTAGCTGTTTGTGTAACATAACGAGAAACAAATATATCATGAAGGAAAAACAATGTTGCATAATAATAATTTAATTTTAATTGCTTTGTTGAATTTGAATTTGAATTGAATGCATTATATTGGACAATGAACTGTGTGGCTCGTATAAAACGGAATAAATATGACGGGGAATTAAAAGAGGTAAAGAAGAAAATTATTCTAAATTCTAAAAACCAGCCTCGTTCGTTCGATAATAATGAGGGTTGAGCTTTTTATGCATTTTGATGAATGTGGCAGGGACTCGCATGGCATTTCGTTCTCCCTCATAATTAAAAACTCGACTTCCTCTCTTTAATTCATAGAATGTGAGTGTTGGGCATGGAGGACTACTTTCTCTTGAAGGAGAAGAAGAAGAAGGTGCACTCCATTCTCAGTCAAAGTGTATGGAGATGGGTGTTGATAATGGGGCCTTACGGGGAAGGCAAAAAACATGAAAAAACATTCTATATTCGGAGGCTTTTTCTTATAAAGTTTTCCCCTCTGAAGTTGCCCACCACACGTACATACTCCTCAAGAAGGGAAAGAAGTAAGGCTTCCGTTTTTGTTGCAAATTCAGGATAAAACATACATAGTTTCGTTTGGTATATCGTATCGGATAATATAATGGGCCGTGAAGGGAGTGTGTTGTAGTTGTTAGCTTATTTTTATTTGATAAAATGGCATTCAATGGACGTGTCATGTACGAAAAAAAATATTTGAACGCGTTTTATGAATTTACTCAAGTCGTAATAACGGGTAATGTGTGTTGGGTTGGTTGTTGGATGTATTTCTTTCTGCACGGTTGGAATAATGGAATGGAAGGAGAGAAAAACCTGTACCGAACAGTGTAGTAGGAAGTGGCTGCGGCTGTAGCTGTACAAACCATGCGAGATCTTGATGGAAATTTGATCGACGTAATAATTCTTGTGTTAATGTTCCAACTGTATATTTTCCGAGAGTAATTATGTGCATTTCACGGACTGCTCTTTAGACCAGTCCCAGACTCGAACAAAGTCATGTTTTTGAACTTCATCCATATATTTATATCTACTCTCTCACATTTTATTTGAATTCTATACAAAGTAGCAAGTGAAAACCTTTTTTATAGGAGAAGAAAGGTGGAAAATGTTGAGTCGAGTTAATATTATAGAGCGGAGCTGAAAGGGATCTTTATTTCGTTGCATGCCTTGCATGCCCTAGAGGCTTAGTGTTTTGTTATTATTATGTATGCCCAATAGCATGCATAAAATGCATGTAAGCAAAAAAAAGTAACTAAGAGCCGGCTCTCAAGTAGTTGATTTCAGCTCTGGGCTTATTGCATATATTGAAAACGAAGTGGAATCTTGCGTGACTAGAAGTTATATCAAGTTAGTTAGCCCTACAAAAACGGGAAGGCAAACTCAGCTCGCCAAGATTATATACTAGAATTTACATGCCCATTCAACTAGACTCTCTCTGTTCATGTTCATATGGACCAAACACGTCTTTGTTTTGGTGTGAGGCTAGGTACTACTTGTGTGTATTTTGCTGGTTGCCTTTATTTACGCCTTGTCTCTTGCTATTATTCTGCAGCGCTGACTTTTCGTGGTGTAAAGAGTGAAGGTACACATAGCTAAAATTAAGGAGAGTCGGGTCCGTCGGCCTAAGAAAGTAGACAGGAGCAAGAAGTCAAGTCAAATATCTTTTAGCACCACAAACAACCACCACACCAAACCATCTCTATAATATCTCAGCGCATAATATATATTGGTTCTTATACACATTTTTGTTTGCATTTTAAACTGATTGTGAGTGAGTGAGCTCCCCTTCCTATGAATTTCCACTTGGATACATTTTTCGCAAAGAAATAAATTAGTTGTTCTTTTTCTACAGAAAATGGGGTTTCTGTAATAGGTGGCACGGGGCACAGGGCGGGTTGGAGGTGGGTCGAGGCGGGCGTAGAGCCTCTGTATTATTTCACAATAAAAATAAAAAGTTCAACAGAGTAAATACTTTTAATGTAGATGATGATTGGGCTTCTCAAATGATGCTACTGTGTGAAAACAACCAAAAAAGTGCACCAAACTATTTACTCATTAGGATTTCTTTTGCGGACCAAAATGCACCACATTTATTATTATGGAACATGTAGTCTTCGTTCTGTTTGCCAAAAGAACATGAGCGGATTAGGATTCTGTTGACTCACACACTCTGATTCTGATTTGATTGTATTGGGCTCTTCTCCATTGCATTTGAAACGAGTGAAGAAGATGTTGATGATGCTGATATTGATGTTACAAATTTCAACAGCAGAGAACCCCCAACATTCTTTCTCTTTCTTTCTTTTTCTCTTATCTTTCAGCGGCAGCGCTCTGCCATGATTGTGCATCGTATCTCCTTGTCCCAACCGTGATATATTGTCGAGCCTTCGTCGAACAAAGAAAACTGTGACACAGAGCCCAAAACCAGAACTACAAAAAGCGCGTACTATATCCAACCTTATGAATAGTAGCATAGCTTACTAAACATGTGTGTAGTTATTCCACACTGCACATCCATAATAATATATACAATGTAATGTAATGCATGCACAAAAGATCCACTAGCAATTTACATGCATCCATCCATCACTGGCTAAAGGACGTCGGTCGGGTATTTCTCTCTCTTCAGAGTTAGGATTTGGCTTTGGCTTTGGCATTGGCACAACACAACAAAACATGCTTGGTTTTTTATTCATTGGTATAAAAATGAGGATGTTGTAAATCCAATATTATCTCTATACAACCTATATATTCTGTATAAGCATGTGTGTTTTTAATGCTCAACTTCGTTCCCTTCAAGTTAGATAAGAATGAGCACGCAGACACAAAAAATGGAAAGAAAAAGCAAGACATTTTATTACATTTCATTGTTTTACACACTCACTAACAATATTACTTAGCCCAGTTTAATGTGAGTGTGTGTGTGGTGTGTGGTGCACAAAATACAACTCGATCTAAAAAACTACAAGTACACGAGTCGTTGGTTTCAACAGATTTTCTACTATATAGTACGCCTCCATCCATTGCAAGAAATGACTGAAAATGGGAAGTGAGAAGTTGGAATTAGATTGGAAGTTGAAGAAGAGCAGAAGGGAAACGGAATACTCACTCACTCAATAGGATTATCTACTAAACTATGAGAGTTGTCTTGTGTTTTGTGATATGATCTCCTGCATCAGCATCAAGAATGAAAATGGAAGGATGGAAAGGTGTGTAAATGCTACTGGTTTTCAAATAGAAATTACCTTTTGCTATTAAACATCTTGTTCAATTCATTTCAAGAGGCAGAGCCCGTGAGTAACAACATGTATTGAACAAGATTTTTTGTACGCAGAAAGCTTGTAGCAGTTTCCAATTTTTCCTTTGTTCATATTTTTACGCATTTTTTTTCTTTCTCTCTTTTTCCCTCACATACAGTAGTATTTACATTTATTTTTAAAGTGATAACAGTGATGGCTTCCCCTAGCATTTGTAACTTTGTAGTTCACCATGTTTCGCACGTCATATCCTTGTGTCTATCGTTTCTAACAGTCTTCAATCATCCACCTAAGTGAGTGTAGTAGACTAGGAGAGTAGAAATAAAAGTATAGATAACATAATATAACACAACATAACAGAAAGCTACATGTTTTATGGAGCAACTACACTACATTACATTACATTACCACTACCAAACCACTGATCGCTTAGAAATAGAGTCATTGAAAAAGTTGTGAAAGTTGTAGTAGACATAATATGAGTTTGTTGCAGTTTACATGAGTCCCTCTCACCTTTTCCCAAGCGCTTTATATATTGTTCTTTTCATTCAAACCTGTATGGTTGAGTCTTCATCATCAGCTTCCAATTTTTTACAAGCATCGGCAGGAGTATTGCTTTTAGTTTAGTACAAGAAGATGATGATGATAGTCATCGCAAGCCACGGATACCAGCAGCAGCAGCCATCCCCATTATTATTCCCCTTCATTAAAATCTAGCAAGTCGGTTGTTACAGTTAGGTTTTTGGTCGCGGCGTGTGTTTTGCAGTGTGTTTGGCGGAACACTTGTCCAAGTGTCTTTTTATTCTGGCTCATGGAATGGTGAACGAGCGAACGGCTCTCCTATTTTTTTATTATTATTATAATGCTATTCAGACACGTAAGTTTCTAATTTCACATCAAATCTGATGGTGACGGCCGAAACCAGAGCGTGAGGATATTACATGGTATGCTATAAATGGTTCTGTAATAATAATACTATGTACATAAATAGTTTATTCCACTTTATCACCAAAATCTTACTACTTTCATTCCAAGCCCAAGCCGAGCTGCTCCTATCTTTGTCTCTGTTCTCTAGCAGCAGCTATAAAAAATGTGTGTGTATTTACATGCGTCTCTCCATTTCTTGTTGTGTTGATGTGATGTGATAGTAAGTACAGTTGAGACTGAGCAAGAAAAATATAATTTTTGGGATGTAATAACTGTGTTATTAAAATGTAAGAGACAATTCGATACTACACACCACCAAACATCCATATTTCGGTTTTGTTCCTTTTAAAAGCTTCCTTCTTGCAGTCATAAATAAGCTGTTTTATATTCCAGCTTGGCTTTGCCTCTTGCTCTCTTTGGCTTGTCCAATTTTTTTAATACAATTTGGATCCGTAAACCACTCCATTCCAGGAGTAGCAGCAGCAGTTGAACAGAAAGTTTTAGTTTTTTATCCGCTTTTCTTCTTCTTCTTCTCGCAACTTGGTTTTAAGAGTAGGTGAATGGAATGAGCTAAGCTACATATGTTTCTGATATTAATCCTCAAATCCAAAACGTTGTATTCATGTTGAGCTCAATAAACTGTGTGTAGGAACAACAAAACAGCGCATTGCGTTTGTTTTTACTGATTCACATTTTGATTAACCACTCCGCAAGTCCTCTACATAGTTTCCCCCCTCTTCCATGAGCATTCACATGTGAGCAGCAGCACGACCTGAGATATTTGACCGATTCCAGACCAAACCACTCTTTCTTCCGCTAGCAACTAACTCTGCTTTCCATTGTTACCTTCACATTTCATGTTGTTTCACCTGTGGTAGCAAGCAATATATGAGTTCGATTTTTCCATGCAACAATCTGTGTAAAATCATGAGCTCTTTTTTTATTACACAGTCAGCAAATGAGCAATGACCGGTAGCAGGAGAGCCGGTCCTGTTTTTCTTCTTGATATGATCCAGAAAGCTGGGGCACAGCATAACAAAACACCTTGACATGGTTTGCTCCACTGCCGGGCGTTTTCCACCGCCTCCTAAAAAGTTGGAGCAAAAGGGATGAATGGCTGTTGTATATGTGCATGTTTTTGTTGGTATATACAAGTCATTTCGGATTTCTTCATGTCATAAAATTCTTGTCTTAAAACCTTGTACTTTCATGCTTCCACAATTTTGTTATAGCTATTTTGCGTGTGAATATGTGGAGAAAGGGTTGGTTGCCTTTGGTAGTTGTTCCTTCTTTGTAGAAAGCTGGAACACCACATTAGCCAGAGCAGAGAACACGAGTTTAGTTTTTTTCAGCTTTCCATTTCATACAAATAATACATACGTAACTGGAGGATGGAGACGCAACATTTTTATGTACATATTAGATTTTGTCTGTGAGTGCTAATATTTGTGATAATAACAGCAATATGCAATGCACTAGCAAACATGTACAATGTGGAATGGAGTTTTGTGAAAGTATTTCATACTTGCGTGTAGCCAAGTTTCTCTTTGGAGAGGAGATAACGGAGCTCAACCCTATATTGAACACGGAGAGAGCCAATAAGCCGTGTAAAGTTGGCGTTGGCAAGAATCTAATACAGACTGTAGTAATGTAATATTCTGTATAATATTTCGTCATGTATTATCATCTTGCACTTTAGGTTTCGGGAGAAAAATATACTTTTTTTGAGGGTTTTTCTTTTGTTCCAGAATTTGTAATAATAATTGTAGTGTTGTTTAGCTGTAAATAGAGCAGCGGAATAGGGATAGTATCTAAAAAAGTTGGAACTGCATAATATCCCGTTCTTGTTTCCTATTACAATTTTTTCTCCTTCTTCCGTCGTCGTCGGTCGCTCGCTAGTATTTTTGCTTGGGATTGCATATTGGTACAATATGTGACTTTAAACCAAAGTCGCATGCATTTCTGTTGAAAGAGTGTGGGATGGATGATGCACTGTGAATGAAAGAAGACTCGGTCTTGATTTTCATGGAAATAATATTTTCATTTACTGCTAACTTGAGTCCATATCAGGTATTATCAGCTTGGTGCTAACTCTTGGCAAGGGAGTCCGCACCACACAACAGCGCATTGCATTTATTTGGGGTTGCTTGCAGAAAGAAGCAGTTAGTTCTTTGCCGTGTTCAATTATTATTGTTGCATGTGCTTCGGCTACGCTGAATATGCACAATGCAAACGAAGCAAGTATATCACAATCGGAACAAAATTATTCGTCACTGGCTGGCAGTGGCAGGCTATGGATATATTTTTCCGTTGTTCGTCTTCTTCAAGACTAAAATATTTCCCCTCGCTTTTTCTTACATCTTCAACTGCTCCATGTCAATCCTTATTTTACTACTGTATTTCCATATATTATTACAAATACCCAAATTTATATTGCAAGTTGAGTCTCCTTGGGTTTGCTTCACCACTAAAAATTATTACAAGCTGAACACACCAATATAATAGCCCAGAAAGGAAGAAGAAACAAAAAGTCATACGAATACAGAAATGGTTTGGTAGTTGATATAAAAAAAATTTGGATTTGCATGTAATACACCATATAATATAATGTGTCTAACTAACTACAAAGTACATACGCATATTATAGTTTTATATGTACATTCTTCTTTTGATTTTATGAGACTTGACTTTTCTGCCCTGGTTAAAGCAAACCCATGTTTGTGTATGGAGCTCGACTACTCGACCAAACGAAATGAAATGCCTCCATTTCCTATTTGTACATGTGTACAACATGTAAATTATTTCATATCGTGATGCGATTTGAGTGACTAACTCGCTGCTGGTGAGCGCTAAAAACCTGGAGTGCCGGGTAATGAATGATGAAAAATATTCGTTGTTTCGTTCAAAGGCTCCACGAATTGCTACTAGGTATTTCTTAATCCCCTAAAATATGTTGGATTGGGGTTAGCCAGCCATAATATAATGGACTTGTTGTGCTGAAGAAAATTCTTGAATTAATGGTCACATTTTGTTAGGGTTGAGCGTCCATTTATTCGTAAGAATTAAACATAAAACTACATAAGAACTTGGATTCAAAATTTAAAAGATATTAATGACGTAATTGGTGCAGTAGCAAAGTTTAGGTACTTTTATTTTAATACTGTCACAAAACTACAGAATGAAAATAAATGCCAAACATAATATTCATATTGTGTGTTTCACAAAGTGAGATAATTTCCTTTCATCCATAAAATGCTTCTTATTTTCGACTAGGGATGATGGTGATAAAAACGAGGCTTGAGAAATATCAAGACCAAGAGCTAGTAGAAGAGCTCCATTTCAGGATGAAATTCATCATTGACTTCTTGAGTTGACTTTGACTTTTGTACATAAAAATATGCCTAATGCCTATCATAAGCTATAAGTACAACTCATACTCAGCATGAGTTTTTATGCATTTTCTTAAGGAGATTTATTAATAAGTGCTTTACTTCGTGATAAATTACTGGTGCGAAGCATGAATTGCGGGAGATGATCATGATGATGATGACGTACTGTATTCCTATGCTCCGCATGTAAATATTGTTTCCTTCTTCTTTCTGTCTCTCTATGTAACTTACCCTTCTCCCATATTTTTTGTTATCTCTACTAAAAGACCCAAGTTGAGAAAACGCTAAGAAATGAGCTGAAAAATCACAATCAGCTCTTTGAAATCCAATCCATCCTCTTTTTTTCCTTATCTCGACATCTTGGGAAATTGAAATAAAAACTGTTAATCAGTAGCAGCTCTGGTTTTTTTGGGCGACTGGGGAAAAAGAGATAATATTTTTCCTTATCAATAATGTTCCTTTACAACATGCACATAATGTGGCAATACTAATTCCTTCCTTCTTTTCATCCAAAAAGGTCTTACTCAGCCAAATATTATCGTTATCAATATGTACATAATTCGAAGCATTAGAATTTAATGTGTGCTTTTGGTTATGCAGTGCGTGACGTATCTCCTTAAAATAGAGAAAAGCCGTTAGAATCAATGAGGGATATCAAGTTATATTCCAGTACAGAGACTCATGATGATAATTATTATTTTGAGTGTGTGAACCATCATGAATTTTCCACGAGGTTGTTTGTTTTCACCTCAACTCAAGTCAAGTCACATAATGTTAAGATAAGAGGAGCAACAGCAGCAGCAAAAGACAGATTTCTCTTCTCATGAAACCCCCTACTTTATTTGAAGAGGAGAGAGATATGCAACATCTCAATTTAAGCATTGAATCGGCTATTATATAATATGACTTGGGAAGGGTCAGGTCAAAAGTCGACCTCATGAAAGTAAATCATCTAGAGCAGCGGTGGATGATGATGAAACATCATATTATTTTGAAATAAATGACGAGGAGGGGTGCGTATCACCTTACTTATGGTCCGTAGTTGTTGCTGTGCTGCTGCTGATGATCCTGATCTGATACATAAAAATGATGTTGATTTGACGAGTTAGCCCGCACAAGGGAAGATGAAGATAAACATTTGCATAGAGCTGATGATGATGTTGATGATAATAATTTGATGGAGTTTTCTGTTCCTTCCTCCTACCTTCTATCAAGTCACCGCAGTTCTTTTTAAGCTGGTGATGATTATAATGATCCTGTCCTCCTGTCTCTGATGATGGGCAAGTGGTTGAGTTGACTTGTGTATTATTGTGTGTTGATGATTATTAAATATGGTGCTACTGCTACCGATATTGCTCCTGTTCCTGCTGTTATTTAGCAAAGCTGGCTAATAATGCTAATACCATAATCCTGCCACAGTCTTGTCTTGTCGTCCCCGCACCACACACACCACACCGCATCATCATGATCATCATGTATGGATGGAGCTGTGCGTGCAAGTGTGTTATCATCATTGACAAGGGAGCAAAGACGACAAAGTGAAATGATATGAGGTTCTAATGGGAGCTCAATGGCCGGGCATGGTGCTTATCAGTTGCGAAGATGGTGATGGTGAGTTAGTTTTCAGTTGAAGTGGAGTTGAAGTTGGATGGATGCATGTATCGTCATGATAGTAGTATATTCTTCACATGTGAAGTTTTGCCTCTTCTTTTTCTTCCTTTAAAATGTGAGTATAAGTAAGTTGTGCGCTAGTGTTGGGCTAGCTGGGTTGTTGGATGGATGCAGAGGGCGGCTTCAAATTCGCCTTTGCTCGCACCTACTAATATTATAATCTACTAAACTAAGAACCACCAGCAGCTTTAGGCTTTAGCTAATAAATGTACGCTTTTGCTTGAACGGGCATACAACTAAGTAAGTAAGTGAGTACATAGTGATACTACTTACTTAAATAATATTGTTTTCCCCACTTCACTTACTTAGCAGGAGCCGCACCAGCGTGCATGTGGATTGCAGAGGAGTCTCCGTATAACGTGGTTTGGTTGTTGGGAGCGTGCATGCATATTGCATACATTCATCTGATCTGCCTCAGAAAAGGTTTGGTTCGTATGTTGAGCATCAGCATCCTCTTACTTACTAATTCCTTGTTTTACTGTTCAGTGCTTGGCTCTCTCCCGTTCTTGCCTTTCTAATGATCCCCTGACTGGCATGGCACTTTGCTGCAATACAGCAAACTCTCAACTCTTAGCAACTCCGCCGTTGTTGGAACCACCAACCCAAACCAGCCAGCCCAACCACCAGTTTGGCACAGTCCGCTCTTTACACTTAGTCAGTACCCTGATTTTGACCGGAATGGTCATGGAAGCTGGTTGCTCTCGTTTAATTCTCACTCTCTGTTCACCCCGGCGCTGCCAACGGTTCACAATCAGTTTATCTGTGTCAGTCAGTCACTCACTCATCGGATCTCGACGTCGCTATTTGCTCTACCTAATTTATTTAATTAACTTAATACTACTACTACCACGCAAAGCTGGTGAATCATCCCCATCATGGAGCGAAGGACATTGACAGTCATAGCGCAGGACAGGGTCATTTACTCTTTTGTTTTGGCTGTGTTCCATCTATACCAGGTGAAATAGTCAATGAAACACACACCAACAACTACCTACTAACTACTTCTGAGTGGTGAAATCATTGCGATGATTAAGGGTGAAAACAACAACGGGTGGAATGGAAAGCCTCTCTCTGTAATTGATGCAAGTTGTGTGACATGCGACAGCGACTTGTCAGCAGAATAGTTCCAAAGAAGGAGAGCTCTGCTGGTTCCAGCTCACCGTGGGAAACCCGAGGGAGTGATGGTTCATCTTACAGGGCAGCATTAGATTGATTCACATGATTCTAATACTGTCAGGTAATGATGTCCTCCAACTCCCTTAATCTACTATTTCCGGGTTATCTCACACAAAACTTGGCCATAGTGAATGAGTCAAGGATTGTAGAAAAAAAGTACCATAGTTTTTTCTCCTCCTTCGTCAGCAACCATCTTGTATTCTAGCAATAATGGTTAAATTACGTGGAATCAACCAAGCATGGAAGTTGAATGAAGCCCTGCACCTTGACTTACTCACACACTCAAAATGGATCACGCAAGTAAATTATTGGTTTGGTATAACTTAGTTAATTAATTACCTTTTTTCCTAGAGGATTTTTTGGATCACTCACTCATTCATCTTTCTTTCTGTTCGTGCCACGTATTTACGTCTGGTGCAGTTGCAGCTGCAAGTAGCTAGTCTAGCCCTTATTATTTTAGAATTAATTCATTCCTTTTTCGTTACTTCACTCTGAACATATTGTTTTATCATCATCAGTATTCCTTCAACGTTTAGTTTTTACCTGAATCTCTGGCAATCCAAACCACTCTTTTCCTGAGCTCAGCCAGCCAAGCCAGCCCTACTTACTTTTCTTTCTACCGACTTTGTTCAACTTTTTTTTAAACTGCCAATATATGTATGATGATAGGATACTGCAACACTCACTCGCTGAGGCTGAGGCTTGTGCATAAAGCTGTGACGAGAGAGAGAGAGAGAGAGATAGATAGAGGAACGTAGTAAGAGTAACTCGACACGCCGGAAACCGAGTTTACGATGGATATTTGATAAAAGTTGAAGGAGCAAGTCTTGTGCGATTTTAATCGAATCTGAAAGCTGGTGGGATTTTTATTTCTCTTGTTTGTTGCTGATAATATATATATATGTGTACGTAATATATAATACAACTTATTCGACTTACTCAGCTCAAAACTAACCATTGTATTTTATACTCCGGCTGCTGTTAGGAGAGAGAGAACCCCTTTGAAACACGTAGAATGTAGA
Source organism: Orchesella bifasciata (assembly GCA_034697805.1). Taxonomy (NCBI): domain Eukaryota; kingdom Metazoa; phylum Arthropoda; class Collembola; order Entomobryomorpha; family Orchesellidae; genus Orchesella; species Orchesella bifasciata. The sequence goes on along the minus strand of JAQGAP010003155.1, from coordinate 490 downwards.
TACATTAATTTTTACTGAACTCCACATACTTGTTCAGAAGTTGTGAGCCATCATGGTTGCCCATACGAGTTGGAGGAGTTAGCATATTGCAGACAAACTAAAAAGATAGATAGATTGTACAAGCAACGAGGAACGGTACATATAGTTACTTTAGTTAGGAGAATATCTAGCAGACATAAAAATGAACAAAGTAAGGGCTAGCTTAGCTAGTAGCATGTAAAGTAGCCAGTGGAATAGAGTAAAAGAGAAGGCTAATAATCGGTCTATGAATTCATATGAATGAGAAGGAAAAGAAGCGCAGCCCTATATTATAGCAATGGTCACTTTTTTAGGGTTCAACTCGGCATTTTAGATATAACGTGGATTTCCTCGGACAGTAAGTAACCTTTACGACTTTCTCGACCAGCTGTTTACTCTGAAAGCACAGTATATCATCAACTTCTAACCGTAGTACCTATTATCTCACCCATCTTCAATAAACTTGCACTGC
>JAQGAP010003154.1:0-13093 GCA_034697805.1 Orchesella bifasciata | reverse complement strand
GGCCTGGATGTTAGATAGGGGTTTTTTACTTTAAGGAAAATTGAAGATACGTGGTTTTAATATGAAGCCGTCGATATTATATTACTTTCAGCCTCAGTAAAAAAGGAATTCAATGCAATTAGTTTCGGTGCTGAATTTTTTCCAGTGTCCCTCACAAGTATGTTTCGACTTGGACTGTTATTGTGAAGTTTAACTGCAACGAGAATGATTTATGGAATGAGTGGTTGAAATTAACTTATCCATGTTTTATAAACGTTGCTACAACTCATAAACTGGTTATCAATTTTAGTAAATCGTAGATAAGACCGTTACAATCTTTTGTAACGTAACGAATATATGCTGCGGCTTCTTATCATACACTTGAAGTTGATTGGGTCTTTGGTCTCACTTATCAGAATCATCCGTTTACTCAGATCAGTAATACAACGAAGTCACGAGTTCTAATAGTTAGTTCATTTAATTGCAATCGATGAAATCATAACATCCTTTCATGATTACGACTAAGAGTGTCTTATTTTGACAGGCCTTAACGTATTATTTATGCAAGCAAAAAAGTGCAGTTGTCGATTACGTAACCGTGTCTAAATTGAGTGAAAAAATGCAGACGTCAACTATATATAGTAAATATTAACATTCCAGTAGTTGTAATTCCAGCAATTACTTTCACACAAGTGTTTTTTCAGTAAATTCTTTATTTGTACTCTTGATCTCAACATAAAGTGTCAGAAATTTTATTTTTATAGTTAAAGTTACATTTTAACTCACAACAGAATTTTTTTAGCACAAGTCAAAATTACATGGGCTTAAAAATTAAATTCATACAGTTACATTTACGTCTACCTCTGCATCTTTCCACGGAATTCCTCCACTTTCTTTAGCGTATTCTTCAAACTTTTTTAACTTCCATACCCTCTCGTTTGGATTTAAAAGTTGATTGCCAGTTGCGTTAGTAAAGTCATAGGCTCCTTCAGCAAACATCAGCATAAGTAACTTCACAAAGTCCTTATCGGACTTTTCATACTCAGCTTTGAACTCTTCTAGTGGTACTTGTTTGATCTTTGTCACTCGACCAGAAACTTTATCGAAACCCTTTGCATATTCTCTCAATGTCTTAATATCACTATAGACTTCGATTTCATCTGGGCACCTAGAAATATCCAAAAGGCCAAGAAAAATAGCTTCGAGTATGAAGCGTCCGAGGTCCCTTTCTGCGGTCACTGAAAATAATTGAGTACAGAATTATAAAATCGGCAGAACAGCGACTTCATTCATACAAGTAGTAAAGTTCTTCAGCATGTAGTACTTCTTACTTGCACATGGGATATCTGCTGCATTACCCACCACGGTCCATACTCCAGAAACGCAGTCTAGTCCCAACAGTTTACTAAATGCGAATTCCATGAAATCTCCAGTCAGCATTCTGATTGTAGTTAAACCTCGTTCCTTTGCTTGCGCAAAGTGCTTTCTTTTCCCATCAAAAAATGGATGATTGTAATTCAGAAATTTGTAATGATTGGTTCCAAATTCTGATGGAAAATAGAGTTTGACCTTGGCAGCCACTAAAGCATCTAGTAATACTTTCTTCACATCTTCGATTCCTTCCCCGGTGCCTAAAGTTGATACTACTGCATCTACCCCATTTAATGCGGTAGTTACTGTTGAAACGTTTTTGAAGTCCACTGTCATTGCCTGTGTATGTATTAAGTTTCCCAATCAAGATATTGTGTAATAATTTAATGCATTGCCTTAATATTATCTTTGTACTTGTTGGGTTAAGTAACTCACCTTTGCACCTGATGATACGTATGACTGTATTTTCTCAGAATTCAGTTTTTCTTTGACAGTTAGAACCCGTAGCTCTTTCAACTTACCATTTTTAAGGCTATCCAGAAATGAAGGCATTATGAATTTTCCAACGTAACCTGTTGACCCAATAACAGCTACAACCGGTGACTCAGCCATCTTGAGTTGTTTCTGTTTAAAAAAGCAGTTGCCCATTTTTTACCACTGTCAGTCAAACCTTTCATTTAGCAGTATTACACTTAAGTATAATGAAACTCCATCTTAAAATGGTGCAATAATGCGGAATGTTTTGACTTGTTGACGAGATGTTTTTTATTGCAAGCATGTTGAATAATATGCCAAATTTTCAAAAATCAAATAACTAATAAAATGGGCCAGGTGAGGTAGAAGATAATGCAAGAAGAACTACTTCAATGTTATGAACCAATAAGACTCACAAGATGTTAGTTACAACTTATCCCTAACAGTAATCGTATGTTATGTAAAGTCAAAAGGTATATATACTTTCAAATTATTACCTTAAAAGGTGAATAGCGTTGATTTATAATTGTCTGTTCAAATGCCTCTACAGAATGTGCTTTCCACAAAATGTCAAAGAAATTGTTGCTATCAGGCTATAATATTATTAACAGTAGAATATCACAAGAATATCGATACAAATGCGGTGTAGCAGTAAATGTAACAGCGAAAGAACTGAAACGATACTGACACGACCACGTTGTTATTTGCCACTTCTTATGGATTGTCATGAAACATTAGGTAAATACAGGTTATGTAAGTTCAATTAAATCATTGATGTTTCCATATAGGACAAGACAGAGCCGCAACGATGAGTAACTCGATGTTTCTCTCAATTATCCTTCGCAAACAGTTTTTGCTTGGCTAAAAGATTATGTAACAAATCATTGTATGCTCATTAGTACGTAAACGTACGGACAGTTGTCTACATTCACGTTATGTAAGACCTCGCATAATATCTGCTGGAGTTTTGTATTAGAAAGTATGCATGTCCTTCTCTTTTTTCCTTTTGAAAATGTGTGTACTCATGATGTCCTTCATTATATCATAAGTATGTACAAGTACTTACATTAATGAACAATTCATGTCATGTATATATGTATCTGCTTAGATATGGTGCGATTTGGATATTCCAGATAATAGAATTTTGAATATATGTGTAGTTTAGCTATCTTATTGTGATCCACTTCATATTGAATGTTGGTCTTTGTATATGATGTTCTAGGACGTTCGTTTACAAATAAAAAAGTGTTTCAGTTGCATAACTATGCCGTGACGATAAAAAATAATGACCTTCAAAATTCTTTAAATCTTGGTTGGATATGACTATTAGAGAATGTACATAACTTTGCTTTAAGCGTACAGCATTTGTTAGCTTCTATTTCTATTTATAAAGGGATTCATACTGATTCATGAAATGAAATTCGAAATAAAATTACCCGTGTTTTGTTAACGTTAAGTTGCTACAATTCCTAAACTAGTTATTATTTTGACTTGGATATCGGGCCGTTACAACCATTTCTACAAAGCTACTAGCTTGTTGCAACTTTTTATACTTGACCTTAATTCGGTTTTACTTCTTGATAAAGCTAGCCAAAAATATGCTTTTAGCAATTCAGTAATTTTCACAATACATACTTCCCACACAGTGCGTTCATTTTTCTTTAATTTCTAGATTTACACTTTCTTGGTCTCATCAACATTAACTTTGTCAGTAACATAACATCATTGTCAGTTATGACATAATTAAAGCTACATTAGAAATAAAAACACAATATTTTGTAAGAACAAGAATCCTATTTTATTCTAATTTTTATTTAACCTCTCTTAGCTAGTATAATCTTTCCACGGAATTCCTTCAGTTTCTTTAGCGTATTCCTCAAACTTTTTAAACTTCCATACGCTCTCGTTGGGATTCAAAAGTTGATTGCCCGTGGCTTTAGAAAAATCATAGGCTCCTTCAGCAAACATCAGCATAAGTAGCTTCACAAATTCCTTATCCGATTTCTCATACTCAGTTTTGAATTCCTCTAGTGGCACTTGTTCGATCTTTGTCACTCGACCAGAAACCTTGTCAAAACCCTTTGCATATTCTCTCAATGTCTTCATATCACTATAAACTTCGATTTCATCTGGACATCGAGAAATATCTGAATGAGCGAGACTAATAGCTTCCAATGTAAAGCGTCCTAGATCCCTTTCCGCAGTCACTGAAAAAAATGAGGATAGTTTAAGAAATTGGCAGTTAAGCAATTTCATATTATGCCGTTACACAAAGATTTCTTACTTGCACATGGAATATCTGCTGCATTACCCACCACAGTCCAAACTCCAGAAACGCAATCTAATCCAAACCATTTACCAAACGTAGCTTCCATGATATCTCCGGTCAGAATTCTGATTGTGGTCAAACCCCTTTCTTTCGCTTCCTTGAAATGCTTTCGTTTCCCTTCAAAAAGGGGATGGTTGTAATTAAGGAATTTGTAGTGATTGGTTCCAAATTCTGATGGAAAATAGAGTTTGACCTTGGCAGCCACTAAAGCATCTAGCAATACTTTCTTCACATCTTCAATTCCATCCCCTGTTCCCAAGGTTGATACAACTGCGTCCACACCATTTAATGCGGTAATTACTGTTGAAACGTTTTTGTAATCGACAGTCATTGCCTGTTTACTTATAAAGATTGTAAATTCAGATGATAGGTCAATCTTTTTCTTATTGGTTTCTGATGTTTGTTCCGTTACCTTTGCGCCTGCGGATACGTATGACTGTATTTTCTCCGACTTCAGTTTTTCTTCAACTGTTAGAACCCGTAGTTCTTTCAGGTTACCATTTTTAAGGCTATCCAAAAATGAAGGCATTATGCATTTTCCAACATATCCTGTTGACCCAATAACAGCAACAACTGGCGATTCGGCCATTTTGGGTTGTTTCTGTTTACAAAGGCAGTTACCCATTTTTACTAGCCAGTCAATACTTTTATATAAGAGTTACTTTTATACTTAAGTACATTAAAACTGAAACGGAAATGTTGAATGTAGTAGATAGGCCTTGCGGTGAAAGCAAGTTGCATATGCCAATCAAAATCAAAACCAAGATTTCATTGCTTGTCACTTGACACTCACTTGACATGGCCATTTTCTTACCTGTTTTATCAACTGTATTTCGATGGTAATCCAACGGAAAAATTAGTTGAGCCAGATGGGGCATTAGGGTAGAGGATAATCAAAAACTACCTGTGTAATGAACCGCAGCCGTATGTAAATATATAGCTCTATGATGCAAAATGTAAACTCACAATCACAAGTTTTCAACATTCATGACGATACCTTTAAAATGAAGATATGATATTATTGATTTATGGTTAAAAATTTTATTCCTGAACTGACTGCAAATAGTGTCTAAGAAATGCAATCGTGCTGTCTATATATAGAAATAGTAGTTTTCACCAGCAAATGTATTATCAGCATGTGTGTAAACTAAACCACTGGGACAACGACACTGATACGACCACTTATTTGTCATTCGCCAGTTCCTGTGGCTTGTCGTGAACATATGCAAATACAGGTTCAATTAAAATCATTAGAGATTCCTGATAAGAATGCTTAACAAAGTCGCAAATATATAGGTATTCGGTTTTCTACTCAATTGTGTAAGTATTGTATCGTACAGTTTGTTCATATTAGAGTAAGAGTTCCCAAAGAAAGGTTTCCTGCTATATATTTTCTTTTAAAAAAAATTATGCAGCAAAATGCTGTTTGCTCATTATTACGTAAACTTGCGGCCAATTTGTCTGCATTCATTTTATGCAAGAACCCACATAATATCAGCTGGAGTTTTTTTTTGTACCGGTTCAGTATATCAATTATGTATAAAGAAGTAAGTACTTACATAAACAATTCATATACCTACCATATATTCATGTTGATGTAATACCCGCAAGAACTTTGTTGCATGTTGCTGCGATTTGGGTATTCCAGAGAATAGAATGTTGCATGTATATGGTTTAGTAATCTGTTCTTGTATTGTGAATCACAATTTGTGATCTGTACTATAGAATGCTTGTGTTTGTAAATGATGTTTTAAGGATGCTCGTTTGTCAATGAAAAATGCATTTCAGTTGCATAACTATGCAGTTGCAATGAAAAATAATCACTTTCAAAGTTCTTTAAAGGTTGGGTCACCATCAAGGGTAAATCATGGTGGGATATGAGAGTTAGAAAATGTGCATGACTTTCCTTTAGTTTAGCTGAAGCTCCAGCTAAGCTTTGCTTTACAAATAGCATTTTTTAGGTTCTATTTTAAAAGGAATCGTATACTTTATAAGTTTTGTTTTAGAGAAACAGGCCACCTTATATGTTGGCAATGTCTGCACCTGATGAGCAGCATGGCATTTTCCCAAATATTTGTAACAGAGTTGGAGCATATTACAATAACGATGAACACATATTTGAGGATTCTACAAAAACTGACGTAGGAAACACTTCGCTTATACATTTCTCATTAAATCAAAATATTTTAGTGGATGACTCATTTTAAAATGCCTGTAGCCTCTTTATCAAAGAAAAATGTAGTTGAACTGCGCTCATGTGTTGCACAACAGACTTCCATCATATTTCATTCTGTCCACAGCATTAAAATGAGCTCTTTCTTTCTTACAACTTTTTATTGGATAAGTTAGTCATATAAATATTAATATACTAATTTACCAACCATTCTGCTTAGTCATAAGTCATGATCAAGGTTATATGCAAACGACACATTCTGAGATGAGATCACACAATAGCCACAAACTGAACTGACTATGCCAAAAGCAAAATACGAAAATTGTATTGTTTCGTAACCCAACCCAGTGTTAATAATAGCTTTTTGAGCTTAGTATATGTACATCTATATTGTGTAGACTTAATCAGCTCAAATTGACAGCTATCCAAACTGATTGTGACAAAAATAGTGTTTCATAAAAGTCTAATTTTGGAAATGAATTGAACTTGATGTTTTCGTTGCATTGTTATCGTACGGTACAGTGTCATTCATTGTACAACACACAAAACGAATCAGTTTACATGTTAGTCAGACGAACATGGGAAATGTGAATCTCTTTGGGGTTCATAAAAACCCTCTCCATTAATTAAACCCTCATTGATGTCTCTCATCACAACCCATTTCAACCACTCCCTGATCTTCAATTAAAAGTCGTTAGGGCATCCACGTTTTAATCTCATTATCAAATTATCAAACTGCGAAACACGCACATTTCATTCCACCAATGTTTGCCGGTATGGCTTGTTTTTGCCTTAATAATATGCTTCTCGATGTACTTCAGCGCGTTTGATCATACATAATTTGGAATTGCAAAAGTAGTCAGGCAAGATATCCAGCTTGAGTTATATGATATGACGCGTATCGTAGTACAGCCATTATTGGGCACGGGGAAGGAAAACATCATTGTGATAACGCTACACCCACATCTGCTCGCACATTTTTGTCTCACAAGTCTGCATGGAAAGGAGACATACACACTACACACATGAATCTAATTTTGAACTGTCAAAATTTTAACTCACTTCTGTTATACATTAACTTTCTACTCCTTGACTGTACAAACTATCATCCCACTATAAAGCAAAAATATGCAAAATCAACGAAATATTTCTCTTGGCCAAATTTTTTATTGCATACTCGACTCTAGTCGACGTGTTTTACAACGTCGGCTGTGTTGTTAAAACAAGGACAATTGATTATGATGAGAACGGGTGGTTCATATTCGCATTCGCACACCTATTTTTCGCATCATTCACACATTAAATTCAAAAGCATACCTCTTCTACAGCATCCTTCCACACTGCCCTACTGAAACAAGATTAGTCTCTACTCAGAAAGTCCCTTGTATTCGTGAAGAGCAACATAATACGCATATATTAGCGACACACGACGTCAGCATCCTTTCCTTACTTAAAAATATGCAAGAAGTGCAGTTTATTACGCAGTAATGCGAGATATTTCCGCAGTATTTCATTTTATTGCTTGTTGTGGTATATTTATTAAATGCTAGTTTGCATTTAATAATGCTCACAACACATACCCTACTCTACTCACACGTGTACAAATGATCTGAATCATGCCCGAGGAGGAAAGTGTAGTATATCATCAAATTCGCAAGAACATCATGACAATACCTGACATACTACAAATTATATGCCATGAACTTACCATTCGAAAGCACATTTTTGCTCTAAACTTAATGATATTACTGTATTGTTGCTACCTGTTGTTATACGTAGCCCATTCTCCCTACTTTTTGCTGCTGCAGTAAAAACAACATCGTCATCACGAATGACAGCACGACGTCCATTCTTCTGTTAGTAGATGTTCCATCAACCTAATGGAGTTCATCCGCCCGTGCTGTTGTAATATTTCATTTTTAACGATTAGTGAGTTGAATTGAGTCCCATTTCAATACACACCAACCAGCATACAATTATCATGATTATTTGATAGGTGTGAAAAAAGTCAAGAGAAACTGCAAAAAAAAAGAGTTTGAAACACTCTCCACTTTTTTCGCTTCTCTTCTTCTCTAAACATAAAATGCTCTTCCATTTGTGAAATTATTGTTAGTATTTCAACGAATTACAAACATTGAGCATTAGCACGCAGAAACGGAGTGAGCATTCGTCCTTAAAAACATTAGTTTTTACCATACTTAGCTATTCTATCAATATATCAAGCACATTTTATGAAGTTGGTGTGCTAGGTAGCAAGCAAATTTTAATGGTATTCCTATTACTAGAGGCAAGAAAATGTTTGCCCAGCTGCCATTATTACGTATGTATACCCACTCGTATCTGTCGTCGTTCTCGTCTTCAGTTAAATTTACAACCATTTAACACAAGTAAGATGTAGGCCAATATCAACACACACCTCGTTGCAATAATAATATTAAACTGTGCAGAATAAACGATGATTTCGTGAAGCAAATAATAGAAAAAAGTAACTCAAGTGCAGAAAATTGGATGAATAAGTTCTGAAAGCGTTTATTGTGTTGTTCTAACAACTCTTTAGTTAGTGCCTAGTGTGTCTTGGTGGTGATAGCAGTTAAACCCACATAACAATTCAAGTTTGTCCTCTGTACTTACTCGTAATATAATATCATCATCACCAAGCATAACCACCCTCGCCTCCTTCTTCATGTTAATTGTAGTGTGTCTACGTGAGCTGGTGAGTGGCCGAAGCTTTCAATATTATATAGTTGTGCATACAGTGTATTCATCTCCAGCCAAATGTGTCTGTAATTGCGAAGTATGATTGAGAAAAACAATTTCTTAAGTGATTAGTCCTTGCCTGTACTTAAAAACCAATTTCTTTCAATATAAATGGTAGCTGCATATTAGCTGGAGCTGGACTGAAATACCATACCACACCATTTCCTGTGATCAATGATCATATTATTGTATTAAGTATAATGTGACGTAACATTCGTTTTCTAATGTTTTAACCTATTACCATCACCCGATCGTTATAGCTAATATTGTAAACTTCCTCCCTCATTTCAACTCCCTAGAGTCTACTTACCTACCGATTATCATATTATCATATTAGATAGGAGTGCTTCAGCTAGAAAAAAAACTCTTTTACAAATTCGAAGCAAACGCACATGGTATTAGGTCGTCTTTGTGTACGAATCGTGTCTCCCAAAAAAAAACTTAGCATGAGCAAAACCGACTGTTGTTTTTCTATTCTTCGACTGATATAGCCCTGTTAAAAATACAGTTGAACACGAGCAGAAAATTGCATGTCAGTGTTGGTGCACGAAAAAGTGATATCATCCTATTTCGTTTTGGCTTCGACGAGCACTCGCACTGACTCAGCTTCAAAAGTCTTGATTTGTCCTGAGCTGAGTGATTTAAAATTCATAAATGTCCATGTTGCTTTAGTACTACAATTAAGAAGTTTATGCGTAAAGATAATATACAAAAAGTGTAATCTGATGAGCGTGCATTTCATTGAATTCCATTTATGTACTGTGCTACTAAAAGAATATTATAGCTAACCATTTTCTACAGGACTTTAATAGAAATGAGTAGTAGAGCTTGAAATCGAAATACTCAATAAGTTAAACTGACAACCTTTTAAACGTGCTTTCTTGTATACCTTATACATTCTAACTAAAAGAAAAAAAGACTTGGGTATTGTATCCTTGTATTGTAATAATGATAATTTTTTAGTACATTTATGCTACAAGATAGGTATCCCATTCGCAGTGTTCTTGCATTCATAGCCTTTCACTAATGACTTGGTATGATGTGATGAATAATATTAGTTACTGTTTGTTGTTTGCATGGAATGGTTCGTTATGAATTGTGCATTGCCAATTGCCATTTATGTAACTTTCGTTGTTAGAGAAGCACACACAAACGTATAGCGACTGGTTGGACTGACTAATTAATTCTGCAGAGGTTCTCTGACATGTTTGTTTGTGGTGGGTGTTGTACTGTTGTAACCAAAGTTTGTATTAAACTCTTAATCAAGCCCTTGTGATTTGTGTTCGTTTGAGCATAATTTACTTTGATACTTTTAATTAGAACGAGGGAACCGCAACCCTTAGAAAGTGGCAAAACTGTTAATTTGCCAATTTCTTGAATCATTCCATTAAAAGTTTAATGTTGAGCCTGTCAAAATGTCTCAGTTTGAGGAACCAGTAATAGACGACTATGAAATTAAAAAACGCGTAGAGTCAATCGCAGGAAAGAATGCAAGAATTGTGGATTGTGAGAAGAAGAGTTCATTTTTATCGGAGGAAACTCTACTCATCAACGGCGTTCCGGTTAAATTGGAAGGTGAGGCAGGAGAAAGAATAAAGGAAGCTTTGAAGTCTGGCCAACCACCACCAGTTGAGTTGTTGAGTGAAATCCTTATGCAAGCTGGCATTGAAAAGAACCCAGTGCAACTTGAAACTACCATGACGGTAAAATCTAGTACAAAAACTTCAGAACTGTCAACACTTCGAGACAGGCACGGGAAGCTGGTTGATGAAAAGCTAAAGGAGTTTGAAGAAGATGATGAGATTCAGAGTGCCAATGTTGAGATATGGGAAAAGGATTCCAATGAGGCGAAAAATTTGAGAAAGACTTTTGAAAAATTTAGGGCAGATGTCGGAACTTTCATCATACGTAAGTATACATAATAATATCATCATCATCAACTTGTCTCTAACCGTTCTGCCTGTCGGCTTTATCCATTTCTAATTGCTTGAACAAACTGTGATTCTCTTACAGCTAAACCGTTACCACGTACCTATTCATCAGATAAAACACCTCCAAAGACACCTCAGTCTCCCCAGTCGCCAACAAATTCAATGCCAACAACTCAACCATCGTCACCGTCACAGCCCAATAATCAGTATTACTACCAACCTCCCAAGCAACGACCTATAAATCCTCCACCCAGAATTCCATCTCTTATGAAGCCCCTCAGCAAGCCGATTCCACCTCCTAAGCCAAAGTCAAAGCAGGTGGCAGATGTCTTGAGACGGGAAAAGAATTTTGAGCTTCCAGTCCGAGTTGTTTACGAAACATTTATTTAAATCAACGCATTCTTCATCATGTCACAATCCTACTAAATAAATATTTGTTTAAAACCTACTCCTTTCTTTCTAATGCTGAAAAATTAGACTATAAGATTCACATTAGGCTATTACAAACATAATTTATAGTCGATATTAAGAGTAAATTTGGACTTTTTTGTGGGTTCAAATGGGGAAACATGACTCATATGCGGTTCTGCGACTTTGCGACAATGGATCTTTCTCCATAAATGGTATCTGGACCCGGAAGCAAAAAATACATCAAGGTGAAACATTCAGACGCATAAATCACTTTGTTGTGAGAGTTGCCAAATAGAAACTACGCCATTTTGAATGCGATTCTTAAGTAATAATAATTGTGTTTGCATTGAGCGAGGGAATGCTTTTTTCACGCCCATCTATCCGATTCCCTTCAAAAAGTTCAATGATGGCTCAAAATCTTTCTGTTATAAAATCGTAAACTTGACCTTGGTTCAGCAGTAAACCAATGAAGTATGGCTACATGTATGTATTGGCAGAAAAATAATCTGACGAGAAAAATCGGATTCTTATGTTTTGGCACTGATTTCTATCGTGTTGTTCCGTCGTCAGGTTTTATAGCAGATCTTCAAAGATGGTTTTTTCATGTTATCTTTCCCCTGTAACTTTATTGCAGCCAAACAAACACGAGTTCTAACTCTTCCTCGCACTCTCACATGTAGGATATACGACGAGCTTTTATGACTTTCCTAATTTCTTTTTTACCCATTCCTTTTCGTGCCTTTTTGTGTCATGTCAATCAGTATTATTCGTCAGAGTTCAATTATTTTTACCCCTCACTGAAATCCCACTTATATACATTTTACATGCCCTTCTGCATCCGTCCTCTCTCCTTTCATGCTTTCATGAAAGCGATCTTTGTACAGTCATTTCTCAATCAGGATCATGCATCTGAAAAAAGAAATCTTTTTGGATGTCTTACAATATGCAGCTGTTGTAAGGTGTAAGGTTAGAACTTTTGTTTTTTCAAATGACAGGTTCGAGTAATTTGAGCTCTCTTATCGGCTGATGAATACTGTCGCTCAACAAAAAAAGGTTGCACGTGGGCATTTCCTAAATATCTGCACTTTCAACAAGTATTTTAGCACTTTTGACATTGCATGCAATATACATATACGCGTTGATGCAGAAAATGAACACACATAATAATACACTTTAAGCAACACTCTCATTATATATTCTCGTGTCTTTCCTGTACCTTCTTCCCCTGTGTTCTTCCCAACGCTAATTAAAGACACACTGCGAAGATTGTTGTAGTAGAGTGTGGTACATTTTTTTTACAAACGAAAGTGATTGGCAATTGGCATGCGATATGGCAAAATGCCCTTGAAGAAGGACAAGTAACTTCGTACTTGGATGATATGCATAATATGGAAATAGTTTTTGGAGCAACAAGTTTCCGAAATGGATGAATATTTTTTGTCTCATATTGCCCAACAAATTATTCGTTATTCTTGCCGTAAGGAAGCCAGTGCCAAAAAACTATTTATGCACCGTAGTAGTGACAATAATTACATAGCATCAATGCTTTATCATGTTTCTGTTTTTACAAACGGTACTTTTTTATGATTTGATTGGTCTAGTACTATTGGCTACTCAACGTCTACAACCAAAATGCATTTGTTTGTGTAGGTTGAAAAACTGAAACAG